>JAWQUT010000028.1:1060081-1080039 GCA_033807755.1 Ellobium chinense | reverse complement strand
AAAAAAAAAAAACCACTCTCACAAATAACAAAAAGGTCGTTTAATTACACAAAGTCTACATGACATGGTCACAACAGGTTACAGTATGGTCACACCGTTGGTCAGACGAGACAAAATATGTCATGTTGAAATAAAGTAATAAAAAAAAGAGGTAAGCAAGAAACAACACTAGACCTTCTGACTGTTACGGTAAACTTTGTAACATTCCTGTCACTAAAAAGTATCTCTCAATGTTTTTGGCGCAATCTACATAGGCCTAGGCATCATCTGCCCTCTTGCAACCCTTTCTTTATTTCCTGTTACAGGTTCATAACAAAGAAAAACATATGAAAACGTAAACATGTTCAGTGCAAGAAGGTCAAGGACTAGAGTTATGTAAGCGATAGCAGAAATCCTTACTCGCTGACATAATTTGCCTGAAAGATACACCCATTACGATAGGTCAAGGCCGTTAATTAACTTCGGGGTTATGGTCCAGGCTCCCCTTTTCGTTTACTTTATAAGCCGTGTTCGCGCCATTTTTTGTAGGGCAGTAGAGAGAGAGAGAGAGAGAGAGAGAGAGAGAGAGAGAGAGAGAGAGAGAGAGAGAGCATGACTAATCTATAGAATTACTGCCACAAGATAGGAGAATTCTGGTAGAACAGGCCTGAACTTTTTTTGTCTGGTCAATCGCAGTCGCTACTGTAATACATGTAGGCTTATGAACTATTTTTTTTTCCTCCGCGACGGTGAATGCTAGTATTTATATAATAGATAATAATAAAGCCTTAAAACAGACAAGTTAAATAATATTTCACGATACACTACCCAACACTGTGCATTGGTATCTTTCTAATAGTGGATACCACTTTACAGTACATGTACTTGCGATATCGAAGTGTTTGTGTATTAATTTAGTTTGGAAGACTGATTTATTCAGAGTTTTCAATTGACATTAAAGCCCATGATGTGCTATCAGAAAACGTCAAAAATGTGACAGCAGTGCACAATGGCCTTTAATGGATAACATAGATGAAACCTGTGATCTTCGACACGTACTAAATCCAGCAGCCTGCAAAGTTACCCCAACGCAGCACAGCCTACGATATATATAGGAAGTCTGGTCTAGTGCACATGCGTCTTTTTGTTTCAGCCTGTCATTAAAGTTTTGAGTACCTATTCATGTCGTCACTTTAAGTCACTTAAACCCGTGAGTGTATCGCAAAGGTCCAGTGGTAGCGAAGCCACTTCAGAACTACTCATCTCCCTCTTGAAACAAGAGGAACGACGTACATATCCGCATTGCACATTGAGATCGTCGAGATATCGTCTACAATACTCTCATCGCTTAGAATAGATCACTGTGAATTTTTTGTGTTTCTAATTCTGTCTTCCGCCGTACAGTTCAGGATAGGTCACTAGAGTAAGGAAACAGGAAGAGAATGAAGGATAGAAGGAATTAAAAAAACCAGGAAGAACAGAGTGAAGACAGAGAATTAAGGATAGAAGGGATGAAGAAAGGAAGATTTGAAATAAAGAGCAGAGTGAATTAAAAATTTTAGGGAAGATAACAGAAAATAAAGGCAATGAAAGCAATCTGAGATATGTTGTTTGTTAGTCACAAGATATCTTTGGTGTCAGAATAAATCCATTGCTAAATTCGTTGTAAATCCATTAAGTATCTCTCAGTACCCCAACTCTTTTCCCCTTCATTTTCTTCAGCGCCTCAGGATAATGCACAGTCACCATACTGCGTTTATTTTACTTTACAATTGAGAACTTGCGTAATTAACGATGGGGTCTCTTACCATCGTAGGAATTACATGAACTCTGCATGTAAAACGCCACTAAGGGTGCATTCAACACCAATGCACTAAATGTAATTTTTACGGTGATAAGAGATACCGTCGTTAATGCGCAATGTCTCAAATGTATCTCTGTGTATCCGAGTCGCGAAAATGCGGCTAAGCTACACCACGAGTTTAAGCCATAGCAAGGGTCATGGAACTAAAAGAGTAATTAACCTAATAATAGCAATAATAAAACTGTAGTACACAGAATGTTTAGTGCGATGATGAGCTGATGATAAAATAATAAGCAATAAAGGCAGTATTTACTGAGGGCCTGTTTATTCTTAGAGATGGACAACAAACAGATTGCATGTTGAGCCAGTTTCAACTTCTTTTTGAGTTTTATCTCTGACTGTCTGTTCGTCCGTTCTTCCATACGTCCATAAGTAAAATTCTTAGATTCACAAACTATTAACGTTGTAGAAAGCGTCTCTCAACTTCAGCTATTCCTGTCAGCATAATAGCTTGTCGTACTGAGTTCTTTGTAAAATGAAAATACACAGATTTACGTCCGCCATCCAGGGCGTGTATTAATTTAGTTTGAAAGACTGATTTATTCAGCATTTTCAATTGACATTAAAGCCCATGATGTGCTATCAGAAAACGTCAAAAAAAAATGTGACAACAGTGTACAATGGCCTTTAATGGATAACATAGATGAAGCCTATGATCTTCGACACGTACTAGAGCCAGCAGCCTGCAAAATTACCCCAACGCAGCAGGCTCCTAAGGTTGCCGTGATAGACGTAGGACTCTAGTGCAATTGCCTCATGTTACATGATGAATTCGTCCCTTTGTTTCACTACGCTGACATATATTTAAATGTTCTAGCTCAAAGTAGCCAGGAACATTTTTCGTAGAAAACAACATGAAAACAAAAATCTACCAACATTTTTCCACACTAATTCCAACACGCACAAAGCAAAATTACTTTTAAATGATAGCTAAAAGTCCACAGTGCATGGTCTGTCTCGATTTGTTAAAAGAATTGTTGACCTGTTTTAGTTTTATTCTGGAGGGCTAAAATCACACACACACACACACACACACACACACACACACACACACACACACACACACACACACACACACACACACACACACACACACACATATAAATATATATATACCCATTATATTCCTTCCAAATGTAATACATGTAGTATAAGGCATGTTTGGATCCTCATGTTGTGTTAGTTACAATCTGGGAGAAAAAAAAAAGTTCCGTTCAGTTCTCTGACCTCCAGCAAGTTTTCTGTACTGAACATAGACCGATGAGATTTTATCCTGTATTATAATAATCCTGACCTCTTATTGTTTAACATTTATTAGATCTAGACTGGCAGTTACAACTGTTTCACATTTTAAGACTTACCCTGGATGAACTTACCTGCTGGCCTAATCTGCGATTGTTGGTAATCCTAAAAGACGGGATATCTCAAGTCTCAAGGTGTAGGTATTACCTACACAGTTTTGTTTAAATCTGCGACGCAACTGCAGCAAAACACGGAAGAAGAACTGCTGTCTCTTCCTCACATTAAGAAGCCACCGAGAGTGAAGATCTTACTCTCGTATAAGGTACTGAGTCCCTGGTCCAGTCAGTTTTTGTTAAACGTTTCAGCCTCGTGAGTACACAGTTTCGTGTGCCCGCTTGCCAAAGGTCTTATACTGGAAACTTAAAACCACAGGTTGTTCCAGAAAACGTTTAAAGCGTTTTCACATCTGGCACCGGTTTACGCAGTAAATGGGGTGTTTACCAACATTCTAGGAAGCAAGACCAGTCTAAGCGTGCTGTTTGTCCTGATTCCTCGATTCTCAAGGGTGTGGGAAAGTGGCGTGCACTAGCTCCCATGCTGATACAAGATCAATTTACTGCTATAGACGCATGTTCATTTCGCGATGCGCATGTACAATGTTGTATTCTTTCGGCTGTAGGGGGTTGAAGTTACACAATGACATGCGCATGAATTTGGAGGTCAACTGAGTTGGAGTTACTAGGAAGAGTGATCTATTTATCACATCATTGTTTTCTCCCTCTCAGGGGCCCAGTGACCTTAGCTGTGGCCTGTTCAAATGCATTTGGCACTCCCTGCGAGTTTAAGTTAAAGCAGCACTATTTTGGGTCAGAGGTTTGAAAATATAGGAGCTACCAGTGAGTCTGAGGCCTCAACTGGCTTATCATGGGGATAGTTCAAATGAAGAGCACAGCTAAAAAAAATTTACTCGTCAGGGGCTATTAAAAGTAACGTATTTTTTTTTTAAAACCAGATGCTTATATCCATTACTGGTGAGTGGGAATAGCCAACGAAAATTAGGGCTGGAGTAACGGCAGTCGAAGTACATAGTAATATATAGCAAGACGAATGGGTGTGCGTAACCTGAAAGCAATTTCTTATACGATCTAGGAGCAGTTTAATTAAGCCTGTGCATCATTAACAGGGAATTTGGCGAAACGTATGGTAATATTATCCTGATTCCAGACAGACGGTTCCAAAGTGGAATTCTCGGGTTGGAGATTTCTTTCTTTCTCTTTCTTTCTTTCTTTCTTTCTTTCTTTCTTTCTTTCTTTCTTTCTTTCTTTCATTTGTCTTCCCAGCATACATTTGTCAACACTACTGTATGTGGCTTCAGATGATCTCACGTGACCAACATTTCTGAGTAAAGAATACTATTTTCAGAGTGACGAATGACTAACTTTGATACTATGATGATGCCATACTTACAAGGGTTTTCAGCTTGGTTCTTTAGGACTGGACCCTTGTTGGTAAATTTTTCTTTTGATTCACTGTAATGTTGTACTAAGACGTGGAAACAAGGTCCCTGGTGATTGCCTAAGGAAGGGATAAAGTAAATGTCGCAGTTACGACCTGTTTGTTGACTACTTCCCTGAAAAGTCTGGTCGTAGATATCATACTGGCTCTATGTCTGCTGAATTTGCAATGACGTCTGATCAAAAGCAAGACAGTATGTTACTTCCCAACCGCTCATATAAAGCCTTGGTTTCTAAGGTACTTAACAAAAAGATAATCATTTATATAGTGTATGAGATTTCCAGTGATGTTTTGCTCAGTAATGATTATGTTTGTGTACCTCATGGCCTCCTAAACAGGAAGAAAAAGCATGGCAAGGTTCAACCTCTGGTATAGTATTTTCTTAGTGAATTTTTCCACCTTTTTCACATACCAGTAAATCATAATTATATTATTCCCCACTCTATATATATTTTTTTCTTTAAAATAAGAGTGCCAAGCATTGCCCAAAATAGAGTCGCCATAGTGCAGTAGCCAGATTTTAGAAAACCGGTACGACTGACGCTATCTTCCTCCGCTACGTCCAGGTTTATCCGACGCACTCACAATGAGGTGCTCTCAGTGGTTGATTCCTGGGGGCGAAGTGCTCATCCTTAGCCAATGAAAATGCGCACGTTAATATACCTCGTGGTCCCGTTGATATGATTAGTATGATTATAAAGAAATCCTGAGCAAAGCCTCCAAGAAACTGAAGAAAGAAATTTTGATCAGAGAGAGTCGAGGTGGCTCTGTTCTGGAACCAGCGAAATAGGGTCAATGTCAATTGGGAAGAACTGCATCCTTTTTGGTTTAAAATTAAATTTGTGTTGACAAACAAAACTTAAGTTTTAGCGCCTATCCCGTCTCTAGACTGTGGGTGAGTAATGAATGCATTGCGTGGTTCCATTCGCCGCAAACGCTTGAAGCGTTACATGGTAAAACGAGTTATGTGAAACCCATCTCATAATTAATTACGCTCTTGATCAAAAGAAAGTAAAGGATTCAAGATGTCTTCGATAAGTGAGTTGTCCTATGTCACTCTCCCCTGTAGAGATAAGCAGAACTCGCGTTTAAACAATCACCTCATGAGCTTAATGTTGTTTTTGTTTGTTTGTGTGTTTGTTCGTTCCTTCGTTCGTTTGTTTGTTTGTTTGTTTTTGTTGGTTGGTTGGTTGGTTGGTTGGTTGGTTGGTTGGTTGGTTGGTTGGTTGGTTGTGGTTGTTTTTTTTTGTATGTTTGTTTGTTTGGGAACGGGGTGGGAGCAATAAAAATAAACTTTCGCAAGTTTTCTTTACATCGTTGTCATAAAATATACTCCGTTTTTATAAAATTCTTGGAATGCCTCGATCCTTTCAGTTTTACATAGTGATTAAGTGATAGGACCTTGTAAGGACGACAGAATTTCTTTTTCGGAATGTGATAACTGTTCTTGAGACAAGAGCTCATTCACCGGAAACATCTGGGATCACCCTACTTTAAAATTAAACGTTTTCGCCATGTTCAAAATGTACATACTTTCTTTGATCGTGAATATTGTACAGTTAGATCATTGTAGCCACTCCTCTTGATCATGTTCGTAAATACGAATATTATGTTCACAGGCAATAGCGAGAAAAGCATCTTGTTTTGGCATCTGTCGGTGACGAATCAGCGCTGTCAGGGCTGGCCTGGTGATCCAGTACATCACATGATAACCCACAGTGATTCTCATTCTGTGGGTTATTGATCCCTGTGACTGTCTCCGTCTCCAACATGAAGTGAAGGTGAAATCGAAGTTCACTTTGCTTTTCTGAATATGAATACAATTGAGAACGTAGGCATTAACGACGGGATCTCTTACACGATTAGCACCGTTAGTCACAGTTAATGGTACGATGGTAAGAGATCCCATCGGGTTCTCAATTATATTCATTTTCAGAAAAGCAAAGTGAACTTCGATTTCACCTTCACTTCATGCTGGAGACGGGGAGTGTCACTGTCTGTTAATGTACAATCCTTCAAATATTTTTACTATTGTTGACTTCAACTTTAAAGTCAGCCAGGCAGTCACAATTTCTGGCAAATTCCAAGTTTGTTAAATGTAATAAAGTGGATCATCAACATTCTGTTAAAATCAAAGCCTCAAGCAAACTCATCAGAATACACCAATAACATCAGTAATGCCACTTGCTGTCTTAATGGCGCAAGGCCCAGCGCAGGGGCTGACCGACATCAGTATAAAAAGAGCAGGAGACAAATCCCACGGGCTTCCTGCGCAGAATGTCTTCATTCTTCTTTGCAAGAACTTCTGGGACCAGTTGGCGAATAGGGCCATCCTGCAACGTAGCAATATTAAGAACTGTCACTACCGTCGCATGGCCCATTGTCACTGTGGGTAGCATCAGTTTCCAAGTTTTGTTTTGTTTATGTTAAGGGTCAGTCTCTATGTTATACACTTTCGTTTACATGTATTTCTCTCTTCATCATCATTCCCCTCCCTGCCTGCCTGTCTGTCTGCCTGCTTCCCTGTCTGTCTGTATGTATGTCTGTCCCCATGCCTGCTTGCCTGCCTGTCTGTCTGGCTGTCTGTCTGTCTGTCTGTCTGTCTGTCTGTCTGTCTGTCTGTCTGCCTGTGAGGCATATAGTGCCACTACCATTTTCTAGGCTTTGAGTGTCTGTCTGTCTGTCTGTCTGTCTGTCTGTCTGTCTGTCAGGTATATAGTACCACTAGACCTACCATTTATTAGGCTTTGCCTGCCTGCCTGCCTGCCTGCCTGCCTGCCTGCCTGCCCGCCTGCCTGAGGAATACCGTGCCACTACTGTTTCATATATCCCTGATCCTTGCACTCGGACAATTCGATATGATTATTATACATACTGATATGATAAGGGCAATGTGAATGAAATATGAAATGCTAAATTAAAGTATTGACTTTCCGACATACAGGCAGGCAGGCAGGCAGACAGGCAGGTAGCCAGGCAGTCAGGCAGATAGACAGAGAACAGAAGAGAGAGAATAGAGGTAAGAAGTGGGGGTAGGGAGAAGGAAGTGCGAAAATTTAGCAGAAACCTTCAAACTGTGTTCTCAGCTTTTCTTGGTCAGAGTACCCCATAACACTACCGAGAGATTCTGCGCCTCTCTGTCTTAACAGAGGGTTGCATTTGCTCACAACACACTATGCCATCTACCAATCAGAAGGCGTAAATTTGGGAATGTGGCAACTTCTCGACTTTGTGTACGAAATTTGCCGGACTTCCGGGATTAAACCTCTGCCCCTTACCATCAGCATAATTATTATATAGGCTCTCATGGGAGGGTTGCGAGCGAACATCAGAGAGTTTGATTTCCTTCAGGCACTATATCCCGTACTCTCCTGTTTAGAGCTTGGTTTTGGCTTAGGGGCAGGATTAGAACAGAGAAATCAGAGATGAGAGAGTTCCTAGACAATGATAATTTCTAGGGACTGTCCCAAATTTGCTTTTTTCTTCCTTAATCCTATCCCTAATCCTGCTCCTAACCCTAAATCAATCACTAAGCGGAAAAGTTCCGGGATATCGCCTACAAACTTTTTTCCGAGTTCCGGGTTCAACTCGAGTTCATTGCGATGCCGTATCCACAAACGCAATTCTCTATTCTTTCATTTCGTTTTAATAAGGTTAATTAGCCGCTCCCAAGTCTTAGATTTTTGACGCATTTCCATCCATTCTCTAGACGTTACTATTGTAGTTGTTGTTTTTTGTTGTTGTTGTTGTTGTTGATGTTGCTGTATTGATGCTGGAACCAGCGCTGTCAGTGAGTCCAGGAAAAAAACCACTCTTTAACCATGGCAATCCCATTCATAGAGCGGTAATTTCCTTAACTTTGAGAAAAGTGGAGGTAGGGGAAAGGAGGTGGGGGGCGAGGGGGTTGGAGTTCATCTCTCAAGCTAAAATTGTTTGACTGTTAGGGTAATGGATACGGGAGGCATAAAGTAAGTTACATGTTTTTACTTCCCTGGACCCCCCCNGCCCCGCCCACCCTCCCCCCAAAAAAACCTTCTCTAACAAGAGCGAACAATCAGTCTCACTTGTTTCGTTTTCATGAGCGGGATATTAAGGGAGGTGAAAATATCTTGGCCTCCATCCAGTGGGTCATAGATGAAAATGCTGAGAACCGTTGACGTAAGAGTCATCAAGCAAGATGTTATCGCCGTTATCACGAGCGCACAGTTTCCGGTATATCGTTATTTTAAGTGGTGCGTACGGACCGGGTGGCGTATGTAGGCCAAAGTTTGGATGTGAAACTGAGGAAGTTGGCTGAAACATAATAATAATAATAATACAACGGGGTTTATATGCCTCATTTCCAGGCCCGGTCACGAGACATCACACTATTATTATTTTCCCAGCAGGTCTGTTTACTCTTGAACTTTCTCAACTTCCTAGGGAGCATACAGTGCCCCTGCCATTAACATAAGACCCACTGCCTGTAGCCAGATACCAATTTTATAGATGAATTACGGAGGAATTATTATGTGAATGGAATGATTTCCCACAGCACTTGCAACACGACCGTGATCGGGAATCGAACCCGTGACCTTGAGATCGTGAGTCTAACACTGTTACCATTTCGCCACGCTGCTTCAGCATAAATCTGGAGATGTGCCCCCCNCCCCCCCCGCCTCCGCCCCCCCTTTTGTAGCCTATTTCCTTTTCCGATCGTACGTGTACCTTTTGAGGTCTATTAGACCCAGATTTCTAAAATAGAGAAAAATACCGACTGGTGCCTCCTGTTTCGTTTCTTGGATTACCAAGAAACTGAGGCCTGAACGTAACTAAAAAGTAACTGAAAGGTAATTAGTTACTTTTCAAAGTCAAGTAATTGTAACAGTTACTTTGCTTTCAAAAAAGTAAAGTAATTGTAACAATTACTTATTTTTCAGAAAAGTAAAGTAACTGTAACAATTACTTTTTAAAGTAACTTTTAACAACCCTGCTCACCAAAAGAAATTAACATGCTGAAGAAGTAGTGATTTTTATGTGTTGTTTATTTTTATTTCTTTTACTAGCTGGTGCCCACACTAAATTTGCGCGAATATGTTTGTGTCAGGCAGTAGTGAAGATAGCTAATTTTTCTAGATAATTATTGTTCAGCCAGACCATAACGGTAAGCAACTGCAAAGTGATACTGCAAGAAAACCGGCACGAACATGCTTTGGCGTGACCGGATGCCGCTGACAGGCATAGAAATGGCCGAAGCAAAATCTTTGCCGGAGAATGAAATTTCTGGTTGCAACCAAAAAAAAAGGAAAGCGTTCTCTTTATCAGTGAGCTGAAGCCCACAAAAGGAATATGTTCGTTACAGAGGGAAAGCACTTACCAAATTTCAAGTCCATTTGAGCATACAGAAACGAGGCTGTCTTTCAAGTAGGTACATATTTTCAAAGAATAACTGCACAATACAGTCGGGCATCGGCCCAGAAGACTGAATCAATAAGTAAATTTAACATTTTCATTTAGTTTGAAACTAAGTCTTAATCAAGATGAATGGCAGCAGAATGGCGTACGGATCTTTCATTCAAGATGTCATCAGATTTCCAGATTCTTGTCCAGCACACCTATCAGAACAATACATTTTGTCATAGATGCAAAACGTTTTGTCACACATGTTATAGTTGTAGTTTGGTGAAGAACGAGCCCCGTGATAATGCAGGGGCATTCGCTATTTTCTAAGAAACGTTTACTTTTACATTTGACCATTTTAAGCAGTGGTTGCGTGTGACAGAACAGTTGTCATTATCATCATCATCATCATCATCATCATCATCATTGTCGTTGTCATCACTACCATCATCATCTTTATAATGTTGCTCTATCGCTCCAAAATCATCTTCTTCTCCTCCAGAACTGTCCTCGTTGTCGTTGCCTTCGTCATCAGAATACTGCACTTTCTTTATGAAATAATTAGATAATCGCAATTCCTTTCAACCGCAATTTTTTGCATGCTCCTGATGCATTGCAGTTAAGCGGAGTCGAGTGTTGGTTTATTACACGTGTTGAATTATCATTTCTTAGGTAAATAGACATCTGGCGTCGCTCGCTTCACATTTCACCGACGCTGGGTCACACCTCATCTGTTCGCCTCCTCATCATGCTCAAAATATTGCGTATCCGACCTCGACGAGAAGTTCATAGTTCGAACTTATGCTCCCTTGATCCGAGTCCAAAAAAAACATAATCACTCCACCACATTGCATCACATCTTATCCTCCAACTTCCCCGTCTTCTAGAAAACGGATATCCGTCCTGGTCGGAAGTTTGAAGGAAGAATCCAACCCTAGTTCCATGATCCGGGTCTAAAAAAGCAAAATAGATCTATGATGTTACGCCACACTTCTTCCAATCTCCTCAGCGTGTTAAAATCGTGTAGCCACTTCTTGTGATGAGTTGGTGGTAAGAAGAATCCAACCCATGGTCCCTTTTTCTGAGTTCATAAACCAAGACGCTACCCCTTACTTCATCAGCCAGATTCCACCCACGGTTAAAATGAAGAGGCAAACCCACGATTTCTTGATCTGAATCCAGTGGCATAGCCAGTCACCGTAATTACGCCAATCCTTATCTCCCCTCTCCTCCTCTCCGCTTCCCACTCCGGCCTCTTTCCTCCAACTTGTAAAAATATTTTATCCGCCCACGACAGAACGGATGTTAACTCTAAATAAATCGGCCGGAAGCCCTCAGATGTTTAATGAAACGCCCAAAAACTCAGCTGAGTTTACAGAGCCACCTAGCAGTTCTCTAGCACCTGGTAAACACCAGTCAACAGTGCGATGTTTGAAGCAGAACATGTGGTTTTAGGGCGAGGGTTCAAGGACGGCACGGAGAGACTGCAGACTCTAGTCACAACAACAGCACCAACCCTGGAGCAACGCCATCATCATCGGCATTTTTATAAATATAGGAGACGTGCAGGTCCCATTCACTTCTTTAATTTTTGTTCCCCAACAGTCTGTCTTCTTGACAAGCGATTTTGTGTTTAGACTAAAGGAGATACATTATTATAAACTAAGAGAGCGCATGCTCTCTTTACGGTCAGTAGTGCAGTGGTTTTAATTGAACACGCATCAGGACTAGAGCATTTAGCAATTTCAGAATACCTATCTCGAATTTATGTTGCGGTCCCATTAGAAAGCTCTTCTTTTGTCCCAAAATTTCACGGGTGAATTCAATAAATTACACATTTTTTTTTACGGTTAACAGTGCAATGGTTTCAGCTGAACAAATGTTCCGGAGTTTTTGGTGTTTTCAGGTGTCGTTTTTTGTTCAGATTTCTGTCTTCCTCTCTAACAATGACGGACCTAAACGAAATTTTAGCGGCGACGCTCTCAGTTCGACACAACTGTTATATCGAAAAGCCACTGACGAGACTAGAGAGAGACATTAGGTGCAGACAGAGAGGAGATGGAAACGTCTTGGAGGAGCCAGAGAGGAGACTGAGGGAGAAAGAGAAATTGCGGAAGGAGCTTGGGGAACAGAAGGCAGCCAGTGAAAATGCTGGAGAAAAAAGAGCGAAGATGGAAGGCAGACAGTCTGAAAAGAACAAAAAATAAAAAAAAGTTACCATGGCGCACCTGTCATCTAGCGAATCTGACCAGGGCTGCTACGAGTAAAGTCATGTTTTGATATTGATGAAACAGCAATGATGCCTAAGAAGAAAATCATTCATTCATTCATTCATTCATTCATTCATTCATTCATTCATTCATTCATTCATTCAAAACAAAAGCAAGTTAATTGGTAAGTTCATCAGATGTTATGGTATTCCGAATCAACTGAGAAACACACATCTTCTGTACTCTTGCATAATGTCCCTGCATCTCAAACGTATTCAAAATGGACATACTAGATTTAGGACGTCAAGCTTCAAGTATCTACGCATGAATAGCCAGTCTCAGGAACAGAATAAAGGGCCAAAAAAAAGAAAGCGAAGCATCAAAGATATCTTGTGGATTAGAAGCTAAACTGGCTTCCTATGAGAATGTCTACGTATCCGGCATGGTTTACCGCGGTAATGACTGTGCTCGGGTGAGGTTCTGTGGAGGGAAGAAAAATGTCCATTTACCAGTGGCATCGTAATAATAATGATAATTATAATAATAATAATAATCAGAAGAAGAAGAAGAAGAATGCAGTTTATACGTCTCATATCCGGGCTGATGCCCACTCACGCAACTTCACACTATTAATTATTACCTCAGCAGGCCAAGTCATTCTAGGACTTTCTCAACTCCCTGTGGTGCGGCTGTCATTTTACAGGCCCTGATCACTTTGACTGCCTATAGCCAGGTATTGTTTAATCATCACAGTTTTAATAATTCAGGACAGGGATAATTGTAATAACGATAATAATATTAATAAGGCTTGTCAGTATTAGATCTTATCGCAGCACCCCTTCTTTAAATGGAAAGGCCATGCCCGAAACTAACAAACAGTGAATTCCTCGTACGGAGCAAACTGAAAGCACCCACACAAAGCGTGGTGCCACTTTCGACCCGTCAAGTCTCATCGAAGGAAACAACTTTTCTTTCAGCAAATTTTAAAGAAAAACTGGGAGTTACACGAACTTTTACAAAGAAGAATTTGCTTTTGAAAATAAAACGCCTGTTTAAATGCAAAAACTATGGCCACCAGGCCACTCGACACTGACGAACATAGAGAGATTGTATGGGTGTAGATGGCTTCATAATGAAATGTCTAGGCGTTATAGAGCGCGTCCCCTCTGAGCTTTATTATGAATCGAAGCTAATTTTTATTCAGAGATATGGCTTAAACATCTTAAAAGTATAAGTATATATATAATATCCAACCAACTCCTAGTAATAATAATGATAATAATAATTATAGTTATAATAATAATAGATTTACATTTATATAGCGCTCATTCCAATGGCAGGCTCTGAGCTCTTACTACATTGACAGACCTACAAACTAATTCATCATCTGATCTCTCTCTCTTTATCTCTCTCTCTCTCTCTCTCTCTCTTTCTTCCTCCCTCCACCTCTCTCTCTTTCTCTCTCCCTCTCTTGCAGACATAGCACACACACATTCATTTGTCACACGTTCACAAATGTCACACTGGCGGATTTCACATAACGACAAACTAACCTTTAACAAAACACATAATATGTGCGCATGAGGAGCAGAAGTCTAAGGTCAGGGGGGAGCATGGGTTCCAGTCTATACAAACATGGTGTTCCCACGTAGTAGGGTTGCAAAACATTTCCAGATATGATGCCAGTTTTTAGTTTTTCACTTTAATCAATTTGTGAGAGCCACTACGTGAATTTAGATCTACTTTTCATGATAATGTATGACACTGAACAATGTAAGGCACACTAGACTTTGGAAGAACTTTGCGGGTTATGCATGTTGACCCTCTTTGGTAGGCGGGCCACCTTTTGGCTTGCGGTCCAGCGTGTATGTGAACCACTGGGCTGCCATAACGAGTGGCAACAACAGTCAAACTCACCAATTCCTGGTGACATGTGGAAAACGACCTTCGCTTGATGACAGAATTCACCAACATTCTTCCTCTCCTGGAAGAGAGCTTGGGCGTGAAGAACGCCGTCCACCTTATACGGCAGTGAATCTGTATAGGGCAGGTTTACAGTTACGGCATTCTGCGGAGAGAGCAAGAGGGAAGATAAAAACGATTTGGAAAGGGGGGGGGCGGAGGGAAGAGGGGATCAAGATTAATACAGTGGAATCTGTTACTAAAGAGTCCGAAATTAATGAGAATCCTGTTATAACGGCCATTTTAGAAATCCTTCAAATACTTCTCTTCTTTGCCTTTGTACTGAAATATCTGTAACAACGGAACTTGTCGGTATAGCAGGTCGGGAATATCAAGTGGTAACCAGCAGTCATGTGCGTAAAATTTACGTTAATTAACGCAGAGCGGTAACCATAGAAAGCTCCCAAAATATTAGTAGTGTTCACTGTAGTTAACGCAGTACGTTAATGAATGTATGGATTACACATACGTCTACTGATCACAGTTAAGTAAAGCCTGGCGAAAACCGCTAGTTCAGTGCTCACCACTGAACCATTGCTGGCCTGGTGTGCAGGCACTGTGACACAAATGACTTGCATTTAGGTAGCAATATATAGGCCTATGGTGTACGTGAGTAAAACGTTTTACAGAAGTCGACCACTAACATTCGGACAAAATGTACCACTGTTTACAGCAAGCATCTATTATATAGAGGGGTGACCTGGGAAGAATGTGAATGAAATGATTTGATGAATATTGAAATGATTAAGTCATCTCCATGGTGGAAATCGAACCCACGACCTTTTTTTCATGAGCTCAACACTTGAACATTCGTCTACGCTGCTCTACAACACCTGAATCAACAACAGCGTCATCGCGATCATTATTGATTAAGAGGAATAAGAAGAGGGAGAACAACAACTACAACAACAACAACAACAACAACAACAACAACAACAACAATAACTACTGCTACTACTGCTACAACAACAACAACAACAACAACAGTAACAACAACAACAACAGCTACTACTAAGCAGAACTGCTATTATTACTACTACTACGACTACTACTACTACTACAACTACAACTACTACTACTACTACTACTGCTATCACTACAACAACAACAGCTACTACTACTACTATTACTACTACAACGACAACAACTACTACTACAACAATAACAACAACAACAACAACTACTACTACTACAACAGTTTCAAGAGACTTACGAGATAGTTGTGAATCATGGATGACCAGTAAGCAAAGTCTTGACCACACTGCAGCTCAGTGACGAAGCACGCCTCGGTCTGACGTAATACTTTGATGATCAGGAGCTGGCATTTACAGAAAAAGAACGTAAGTTTGTATTACTTAACTGAACTTTTTCAACGATCAAACTAACGAGTGTCGATGCCAAGTGCATTCTAATCGTCCTCGCTCGATAAAATGGACCGCCCCCCACCCCCATCCCCTCGTTATCTCGCTACTTCAGCAAATCATTTGAGAGCTTGCACATTAACCTTGTGATCTCTCACCATCGAAAGAGAGAACTTTTAACAAATCCTCAAGTATTTGAAATATTATTGTCACTCTCCCCATTTACCAAATTCCTGATTGTATTAGGAGATAAGGCATGTGAATTTTATGAACCCTTTGATGTGGTATTTTCTTTTTACCTTAGTGAAGCCATAAGAAAGCAGGTGGTTTATAATATTTGATTCTAACACAATAATACGACTGATGAATTTACTTTAATGTTTATCTTTTTTACCGTATATTTGGAAACAGACGCAGACAAGGCACCCCGACCTGTCTGCCCCGATTTTAAGGGGTTGCCTGTAACTAAATAAATAAATTAATTAATAACATTAGTGCATCGGTGCTGAATGCACCTTAATTTAATAATAATGTTGAGCAATAAGGTTAATGTAATTCTGACGATGTTAGGAGATCCCATCGTTGTTGCACAAGTTCTCACATGTTAAGATCTGAAACTTCAAAAGTCACACGCTGAAATTAAGTGAAGTATAGACCTAAATGAGAATCAAAATTTCATATTTTGATGTATGTTCAATCTAAATTTTGGATGAGAAGCACCAAAACAGCATGCCATGTAAATTTTTAGCGGTTTCTGTGTAAGGGGTCAAAAGATATTTGGCGTACAGTTTGAATTTATCTATAGTAGGCCTACTACTTCCTTATTCAAAATGATTTTAACTTTTACCGTTTTTTTTTTTAATTAATCACATTCACAAGATAATCACTGCAACAGTTATAAGTAGCACACTTTGATCATTGACTTCACCACCATCTTCGTCACCACCACTTGATACAAGGATTTAAAAAAAATCAAAACGTGTCATATACACCAGCAAAGTTACGAAATTATATTTAATACTTAAAATACTGTGGTAACAATGAAGATATCATAATAAATATACGATTTTTCAGATCAAATGTGATCCTTCCTCAGGTTTAACACATACTGAAATATCACCACCACCACCACCAACAACAACAAAGCAGTAACATCATCATCAGCAGCAGCAGCAGCAGCAGCAGTAGCAGCAGGAGTAGCAAACACAACAACAACAAACCAACTTCCAGTTCATTACCGGTGGGCCTCCATTATAGTCCACTTTCGTTCTTGTCCGATCTGCCCCGATATTGGCCAGGTTCGGCCCGTCTTCCGAGTAGATGATCGCGAATCCGTGATTGGTGTCAACTTGTCCTGTGATGGGTAATTGAAATGATCGACATGGCCAAAGATCGACTGCCAAATATCAAAACTACAAAGCTGGTGATGTATTGATTTGTCTCGTATCTTGAAAGGGATAAAATTTTTGATATTTTCAATTGGATCAAGACGAAGCCTACTTCCTTTCAACGGCAGTCGAAATATGGGGAGTCGATGAATTCATACCAATGAATTTTGGTCACTATTTTTCTTATGGATGGTTCAAACGATTCCGATTTTTATTCGTATTATAATCAAAATGGAATTCCAGTTTTTCTTTCCAGTTTCCATCTGTACTCTTCCTGTTGACCGAGATGAACCTGCTTTTCTTTTTTCGTTCTGGAATTGATTGACCGGTCACGAGACAAAATTAAAACTAATGGTCATGAAAGTGGCAAAGCGATTATATGGCAGCTGTTTTTGAGACGCAAAGTCGGAGACAAATCGCACAGAGCTGCAAGACAAAAGGTCTCGAAGAAAATGTCTTTGAGTTTGGAGATTGCTGCCGACGGTTTATTTCAGTGTTAAGCTCATGTCACCGAGGTATATGCAGAGTGTCATTAGATGTAAATTTCACATCTAGTTCGTAATGTGCAATGTAATCGTAATACCAGAAAATGCTATACAGTATTCGCATGCCTACTTCTGCCCTGATGGCCCGTAAAAGATCCGAACCTCAAAATGAAAGCTCTCTATTGTCGTGTTTCAAATATTTACCTTCCACCTGGTACCTGTTTCCAGATCGTTGTGAGAAGAAGTAGAAGGGCAAGGGAAATATTGATGACGGAGGAGAGATAGGTCCCTGTTGGAGATTAAACAAATTGAGTTAGTTCAAAACTTTAGATCGGAAGCCGCTCAAGAAAGAAAGGACATGAGCAGGGCAAGAAACGGGAAAAGAAGTCAAGCTGTGCTGAGAGTGGTGTCCTCTTCGAGCGAGAGATCCTTTGGAATCCATGGGCTATAGAGGACTCTTCACCATGAGCAAGAATACAGGAACAGCAACAGTGACAACAATAACAACAACAGTAACGACAACAACAACATTATCAGCAACAATAACACACAGATATGTCTACACTACAGAAATGTGGGAAATATCGTTAACTTTATTAAATATAATAAATCAAAGGCAAAATACGTGACGCACTGACTGACTAACTGTCAGGTATGAAAATCCACATATAATCATATCTTGGAAAAGCGTGAAAAAGGCGTAAAAGATGTACTGCTCACCGCATGTAATCCGGTGATGTGACAGAAGACTTAGAGAGGCTCTTATGTGTTTGAACCAGGGGACTGAGGTTTTCAGTCTGAGCAATCCATTACCCCCAACCCATCTCTCTAATAAGACGCTCACAAGCAAAGGGATGTCCACGCTGTGCTATGTTCTTCTTTTCACGAGATACCATGCGGTGCAACTAGCAGTACACTGCGGAACAAAAAGACGGTGTGCAGGTTCTAATCTTCGCTCCTTTCCCACGAGGAGACCAAAAAAAAAAAACCAACACTTTTGGGCTGAGGACAAGGGATTGTTTGCTCACCTACAAAGCATGGGCTGAATGCTGTGGCCGCCAGGAGCAACAGGTATCCCTGCATGTCCTGGAGACCTGATCGGAGTACTAGATTCTCCGAAGGGAGATTTGGCCAGGGTGAATAGAGATGTGTTCATATGAATGCAGTTCGTGAACTTGGGATTCGTTCACGTGAACTTGTTGTGAGCTTAACAGCTATTTTGGATGAACTGATCTGCATCTGAACTGTAACTATTTTGGGTGCTTGATCTGCACTATTAGTTTTTCTAGCTAAATTTCAGTTCATTCACATCTACTTCGAAAATCAGAATCGGATGCTAATTTTTAAAAAAACCAAGAGGACTGACCTGATTTGGACAACTAGTCAAGTTTCGTAGAACTGAGCTTAACTTGATCCTTGGGCTTTTTGTCTCGGTAAACTGAATTTGAACTGAACTGACTTTTCTGATTAATTTGCCCAACCCAAGATTTGGCCTGAGGCACCTGATGTCAGTACCAAGCTTTTGGGGACTGTTTTGGACCCGCGTCCCGCAGACGACTGCCAAATTCACGAACAGAGCAAACTTGAAGGCATGACAGGTAACACAGTAGCAGAAGAAGAAGAATTAAGATGAAGAAGAACAAGAACAAGAACACGAACAAGACCAAGACCAAGATCAAGAAGAACAAGAAGAAGAAGATGATGATACTGCTGTGCCAGTAATAATACAACATATACTGTGTCACTATACTCACCACATTTCGTGGTCTGCAGTAGTCCAGGGGTGGTGGTTGAGNGGCTTTTTGGTCTTCGGGGGCGGAGGAGGAGGTGGAGGAGGAAGAGGCTGTTTGACCGGTAGACGATGGCCGGGGGCTGGAGTAGGAATTTTGGTCGACGGCGCTGGTGACCTCCCGCTGTAGGTGGGTTCTTGGGGACTGTCGTCAAAGTCGCGATCATAGGTATTCCTTGTGCCATACGGCGCTGGTGTCGCCACGTCATAGGTAGGGCCAGATGGATTTTCATTGTCATCATAGCTGCGATCGTATGAATTCTTGGTTCCAAAGACTATTTTCTGGAAGACCTGCTCGTCAGAGCCGCCATATCTAGGAAACTGTGGTGGAGGGGAAGGATCCTCCGAGTGGGAAGGCGCATGCGCGGTGGGCCCATGTGCATGCGCAGATTTGTCTCCTGCGCATCTGTAAGCTGGGCAAGAGCAAAAGATAATACATAAATCCAAAGTGAGCGGTCCGAACTATCATTAGCACTTTTGTTTTCTTTGCGAATGATAAGGAATACGTCTTTGATTTGTGTAGGCTTAAAAGTTTCTCCTATAAGGGTGATGAGATGTCTATCCGTCTGTCTGATTATCTGTCCGTTGATCTGCTTAAGGTAGTTATCTATCCGTATTTTGCAATAATTGTTAAGACTGGAAAATTAAAAGCTGAATCTAACTTACAGATGAAAAGAAATTTGAGAAGATGGGTGTGAGAGGAAGGGGGAGTCACAGGGGTAAATTACAATATCATTTCTAACCTGTGGCTGGACAGGTAGTCATCTTCAGAGACAATCTACTA
>JAWQUT010000028.1:1055081-1057581 GCA_033807755.1 Ellobium chinense | reverse complement strand
CAACATCAACAGCATCAAGTGTAATAGATGATGACGATGATGATGATGATGATGATGACAATAGATGGATTCTATTGATAAAGGCCTGAGAGCCGAAACGTTTAGAAGTAAGTTTCGGTCTTATTTCTTAACTAGATTTTTAATAAATTCCTTGAATTAAGGTTGAGCTTTTAATTTTTCTCAGTTTTAATTGATGATGATGGTGGTGATGATTCACTTGCTGTTCTTTGTATGTCTTAAATTAATTTTGCATTGTCAGTCTTGAGAAAGTGTTTTACACGAAATGTCGATTTTTTAAAATAAATTCATTATATATTTTTTCAAAAAGTTTTGTGTCGTTGGGCAGAATCATATTTAGTTTTAATGATAGTGATGATGATGATGATGATAATTTATGTGGGTTTTTTTGCATCTGAGGCTGAGGAAGGNACCAAAAATCCCATTCCCCGCAAAGAATGACTAATAATACGCTCTACAAGTCTACTGAAAATGCAGTTAGACTGCAATAAGTATATTTTAAACAGTATAGATATAATTTAAATCTCACTCTGTTGTCACACCTCACTAGCAACAAGTAATGATATCCCTTAACTTGAATGAAACGCACAAATTAGCTAAGAAATCACTTTATAATGGATAGTCCGCCTAAGCGGGACGCCCGCTTAAGGGAGACGATTCGTCGGGAACGGAGCCGTCCCGCTTAAGCGGGTTCCACTGTATATCTACTAACCAATTTTGCGCCAGTCAAAAAGGAGTGGGTTCTAAAAAAAAAGTAGTCATAAACGCAGTAAGAGGAGTAGTAATTACTGTAGACGTTATAGGCGAGGAAGCAATAATGATAGTAGCTATGAAATAGCTGTGTGAGACGTACAAATATTTATTGCGGTTGTAGTATTTATAGTAATTACAGCAATGGTATTAATAAAATTAGTGGCAGTTGTGTTTATAGCAGCGGCAACAACAGCATCAAGTGTAATAGATGATGATGATCATGATGATGATGGTGACAATAGATGGATTGTATTGATAAAGGCCTGAGAGCCGAAACGTTTAGAAGTAACTTTCGGTCTTATTTCTTAGCTAGATTTTTAATAAATTCCTTGAATTAAGGTTGAGATTTTAATTTTTCTCAGTTTTAATTGATGATGATGGTGGTGATGATTCACTTGCTGTTCTTTGTATGTCTTAAATTAATTTTGCATTGTCAGTCTTGAGAAAGTGTTTTACACGAAATGTGGACTTTTTAAAATAAATTCATTATACATATTTTCAAAAAGTTTTGTGTCGTTGGGCAGAATCATATTTAGTTTTAATAATAGTGATGATGATGATGATGATGATAATTTATGTGGTTTTTTTTTTTGCATCTGAGGCTGAGGAAGGATGGCAGTCCAAAAGCTTATGTATTAAATTTTAAATTCTTATAGTTTTCTTAATTTACTTATTTACATCCAGTGCGGATTACTGTTTTGTAAATGATGATAATGATATTGATCGTGACGACGATGATGATGATGATGATGATGATGATGATGACTGATGATGATGACGTTACTTACACCACAACACCGCTGTCAGACAAACAGCCACTCGGACAAATTTGACCGTGGCCATGTCTCTCAGTGGAGGGCGATCTACTGCTATTCAGTCTTTGGTAATTCCTTTTATGGATAGACTTAGTTTGCATTCCACACATAGATCCTTTTTGCATAATTTAGATTTACGGATGCGTTTTTGCTGTTTAGGAACTTGTTTCGGATTATGAGGGGCTTTAGTTGAGACTAGATCAATGGAGGAATAAATCTACCAAGGCGGATAAAGGCAAAGCACTTAATTGTGACTATTCTTATATGAGCAAGCAGCAACATTTGTTTAGCTTATTCAATATGAAAAGTTTCCTTCGTCCTCCACTCAGGAGTTACAAAAATCTAGGGCGAATTGGTCTGTGGAAATATAGGGGAACGTTTGAAATTGAAGATCTCTGTGAGGATTTATTTGAATGTTTTAATATATTGTGATCCAGCAGATGAGAATTTATAGCGTTTCAGGGGACGCTGCTTCCACGCATAAAAAAGGAAATCACTTTCATTGTCATCTGGGTGTATCAAGAGGAGCATTTTCAGTGCCTAAACTAAATGCTGGAAAGTAGGCGCAGAGCCTCGAGATGCCCACTTTTCATTTGCCTACTCCATTTTGCCGTTGTGCTTTCAGCAGACAACACCATGAATTTCAGGATTCGCTCCCAGGTAAGCTTATTATTATACAGCGTTTGTCGGGGGATTTTAAGAGTTGTTTCATGACAATGATTACCTCCCTTGCGCGACATACTCAACTCGGTTTCAAACATTTTGGTTTGATCAAATTATTCAAAGTCCAGTATCTCTGATACGAAATCCCTCAAGAATAAAAACAAAATCACTAACTTTAAAAAAAATTTATCCATTTGCAGTGAGGACCTTTTGTTCATGGTTTTTCTGGTCACGAGCTGCTGGTTTTTGGT
>JAWQUT010000028.1:1047581-1050081 GCA_033807755.1 Ellobium chinense | reverse complement strand
TATCACCACCAATAGCATTATCATCATCATCATCATCGCCATTATCGTCGATGTCATTACCACCATCACCACCACCACCAACAACAACAACAACAACGGCATCTTCATCACCACCGACGTCATCACCAGAAGATAACCACCACTAGCACCATCACTACTGTCGCTGCCGACACCACTACCCTTATCGCCAAGCTTACCAACAGCAACACACCATCAGTAACCATCAATTTCCACATGATTGATCTGTGCACCGAATTTCACCAAGAACGCATCACCAGTGTCCGAATGCATAATCCTGACGTTAGTTAACGCACTGCGGTAACCACGGGAAACTCTCAACACATTAGTAGTGCCCACTGTATAGTTAATGCAATACATTAATGAACGTATGGATTATGCCTACGGCCACATGTTTCGAAGACCAAATGGCCTTGGAAAGTGCCAGCTTATTCTAGAACAGATAAAACCATACAAATGAATCATGGATGTAGATCTAATGGTAGACATGTAGATAACTCAGTGCCTCGGAACAACTGGATACAAATAGGCCTAGTAGTAAAGGGCAGCCGCTCATGTTATGTGTTGGCTGACTTATCACGTATCAGCTCGGAGTCCAAATGGTATTGCGAAAAATGTAAAGGTCATAAAGTAATAAAAAAAAACATCAGTAGATAATATACGTGTTTATAGCCTTGTTAAAGAAAGAAAGAAAGAAAGAAAGAACGTAAATTAAAGAAAGAAAGAAAGAAAGAAAGAAAGAAAGAAAGAAAGAAAGAAAGAGAGAAAGAGCAGGGATTCGAACCCACGTAGACTATGTCTACATCTATACAGTATTGCCACTGTTCCTCACCGCAGAGCCACTTTTATGAACTGCTGCTCGGCTGGGATTTAAGCATTAATACGAGCCTAAAAATGTTTTCCTTTGTTGTCCAGGGCATTTTCATTCAGATTTCTTGTAGCAGTTCTGAGTGGACGCTGCAAATGGGTGTCGGCATACCATATTACAGTACACAGTGACGAGAAACGAAGAGGTCTATAGGTTTGTTACATGTTTTAATCAGCTATACTTCTAAGTTGACGTTCTTAGAAAAAGCATGAAAACACCTTCTTGATGAAGAGCAGACAACTCTAGCTGATGCTATGCGTGATGAAGGGCCATAACCACTGGATTCTTGTTTATGCGTAGTGGAACTCTTTGCCCACGGAGATGTCCACGTAGCCGGCTGCATTGACTCCGGTGGCTATTGTCCCTGGGTTAGTGTCTGTGGAAGGACGCGAAACAATAATAACAGAGAGTTTGCGCATTAACGATGGGATCTCGTACCTTCGTAAGAATTACCCTGGTGGATTCGGTGCTGATTCCCCTATAATGCCGTTTAACATGCAGACTTAATGTAATTCTTAAGGTGGTAATCGAGCCCTTTGTATTTGCCCACGTACCACGTCTGAGGTCTGGGCTTATTCCTTATAAACTATGTTAAACTTGTTGTTAACGCGCAAGTTCTCAAATGATAACGAACTTCTTAAGTTTCGTATCTACTTAAATGCTCCCTTCCGTTACCTCACAGTATTACTACTCGGCAGGACAGAGCACTCGATAACATTCTCAACTCTTACGGAAGAATACTGTATCAAATACTGTCATATTTACGTGGTAGAGGACACTTTATTCACCTCCTATCAGATAATAATACACTTGTAGATACCACTGTTAACACGACCATCTCTCTAGTTCTAATATCATCACTCACGACCACTATCACCACCGCTACAGCAACCACATCCATCCACTACCAGTCTTACCATCACAGTCTCAATCATAATCACCACCTTCTACCACTAACACCAACACCATCACCACCACCAGCACTCCATCACTACCGACATCACTACCAACGACAATATTAACATCTTCACCAATGTTAAAAACGTCATTAGTGGCTAACTTTATTACACCAAGAAAGGTTGGAATTTTAACAGCAAAAAAAAAAAAAAAATGTAAAATGTTGTAAGGCCCCAACAACGTCATCATTATCACCATCATTGTTGATAATAAACAAAGCCCGCTTCATCATCAATATCATTATCATCGTCATCATCATCATCATCATCATCATCATCATCATCATTATTTTCATAACGATAGAGACTCTAAGACTGTAAATTAAAAAAAAACATTAACAAACAATATCAAATTTTCGGACAAGTATCTTTCTTCAGGAAACGAAGAAATAATGAACACAGAACGTTGTTACAGTATAACGTTCAAACAACCAAGAAAGGTTGTATAACAAAATACCACACGCTTGTACGTCTGCTGTAATGATTATAGAGGTTACAGGCCTGTAATTGTACTTTCACTAACTTAGGGGGTATATTTCATCTCCCCTTTTCCCTCTTTTGGCATGCCCTGCTTCCAGTAATAAGGGCTCCAGGGGGGAAATTTTGATATCATGGGAATCTGTGTCCATTTTACTTTATTTTACCAGGCACTATTTAG
>JAWQUT010000028.1:1032319-1045873 GCA_033807755.1 Ellobium chinense | reverse complement strand
ACACATACACACACAAAATCACTCCCCTCATTTACACACACAACCGACCTGTGCATTATACTCATTTCGAAATGCCTCCAGTTCATTTTATGAGTATCCTTTACACGAAACCTTGTTGTCAGTAAAAGTAAATTATGTATTTCAATGACTAGATATATTAAGGGAAGACACTACCCTTATCCAGAGACTGTAATGCACATGACTTGGTTTCCATTTTATCTTCATGTGTGCACTGGATTTCTATACAAAATTTCACACCAAAGTGCTGAATGGTGCATTCTTCTCCGTCAAGGGTGATGATCTTAGGACAGGTGTCATTAGCTATGGCACTAGTTGTGTGACACCAGATTTCACCCACGTCTCTTAGACATCTTTATGCATGATCCTATGAAGGCTTTTCTCGAGTTTCCTGTCTAGATAAATAGTTATTTCATTAAATCAAAGGGTGTTTATAATTTCAGATAATTCTGCCTCAAGACAAAAAATTTTTAAAAAACAACAACTATGTAACAAGAGGTTTGCTATTGTGAAAAGTCACTTCTAATACTCACGAGATAGTTATTGATCAGAGTTGACCAATATGTGAAGTCCTGACCACAATAATACTCAGTGACGAAACAGGCCTGACTGTCTCGCAGCACTTTGATGACCATCATCTGAAAAATTGAAAATTAATTTTCTTGTATCAAAGAGTTAACTACCCATTCATACTCACCGGAAGTCAAGGACATATAAAAGAAAAAAAAATCATTTTTTCATTTTGCCCACAACGCAGAGAAGTTTCGATGGCAACCCGAACAAGGTGAGGGCATCAGAGAGTTAACCAATCTTTCATTATCATCAAAGATTGGAAAAACGCAAGAGAATTAATCACTTTTAGAGTATAACTGTTCAATAGATTGAAAAAAAAATGTGAAAGGTCCAATGTATTCTGCGCCCAATATAGGTGATAACAATTGTAATCTGAGATCTAGGTGAGATAAACACGAGTCTATCGCATGAGTATTGGGCTAGTCAGTAGCTGGCCATTTTAATCAAACGAGATGAACAGTTTTGACTGACTAGAAGGGTCACGTGTTTGGAATGTTAGTACAGTTTGCCGGTGTATTACCAAAGGAATACATGGCAGTTAACACGTGGTGTTTATTTGTCCTATTTCAAACGGTACAATGTCACGGCTGTCTTCGGGCTTTCTACACAAACCTTGTGAAGCCTATCAAACCCTCAAACACCCATTGTGCCATATATCGCACATGAGCTTGGTGTTTCCGTAACACGTGATACGTGGAAATGACCCCTCAAAGAACCAGCGCACAATGGCACATATTACTCCATAATAATAATAGGTCTAATATAGACACTATAAAAGTTAAGTTGAAGATCACTTACTCAAACATCTAAAAGAACCGGCTTTGTCCCTTTATTAACTTTTCAGCTCTCGGGACTTGGGGGTTAACTGAGATTTGAAACTTTCTTTTAGTTCAGAAAAGACCAACCAAAAGTCAAATACATCAGCCAGTAAGCTGAACAGACAAACAGACAGAGAATCAGGAGAACAGGATCAAATTAAGAGTGGGAGTGTAGCGAGCAATATAAGGTCAAGAAATATTGTCATCAGTATTTTGATTACCCTTCTTGTCATCATCATCGTCACACAAGTTGCGCAGTCTTAACTTTTATTGCTAACTGTTTCATTAATAGATGTACCAGCAACAACTGAAAAATCGGCAGTAAGTATTTCGGATAGCATCGGTTATGTAGACAAATACGTTGCCCGTCTCCAGAGGCAGAGGGTCTTATGAAATGCCTAGTCACCTTAAACGTAGTGTTCTTCGTCGCACTCAGAAACTATTATTTTACACCAGCCTTTCATTCAACGATAATAACACCTCCACCACCACCAACACCACCACCACCAACACCACCACCACCACCACCAACAACAACAACAACAACAACAACAAGAACAGTGGCAATAACATCAGCTATAGAAACACCAGCAATAACAAGAGGATCATGAAGATTACCGGAGGGCCATCGAAATCGATCTTAGTCCTGGAACTGTCTGCACCGATCTTGTCCAAATTGAACTTGTCCTCCGAGTAAATCAGAGTAAAGCTGTGTTCAGTGTTAACCTCTCCTGAAAGTACAAAACAAACAAACATAAAAAGAGCATTATTGTTATAAGCTTTGTTGCTAATTTGGCTTTTTGAGTCTGTCACTTGACTTGATGGTGGCTGCCACTAATGACTCAGATAGAATCTGCATGATATGAGAGCTGGGTTGTGTTTGTTTGATCACTGCAATTTGACAAAATGGGAAGCTACACCCGGTACCCCCTTCCTTGTATTCCTTAGGGAAGGGTAACTTTTTGGTTGGTGCACGCCAGTCACAGTGGGAATGGTGCACACATGCTAGAGGTTTCTTAGAAATGTGTCGCGTTTTGTACAAAACCGGAAGAAAAAGGTCGTTAACATGGCAGCAACCATCCACACTTTCAAATTTGTTAGTGGAACGTCTAAAATGGTCATCTTTCTTTAATTTAAAAAAAATGTGTATATTGTGGTTACTCATTTAACGGAACAAAACTAATGGTGAAGCGCGGTAGTTTACAATCTCAAACGGGATCTGTGGCAACAAGTTGAGAGATTTACAATTTTATATGACTTATAATTTTGATAACACGGGCCACGTTCATCAACCCATGTTTTTACAATCTGGCAGCCAGAAGAGAAAATTTGTGGTGTTTTGTGGCTATTTCATATGTAGACCGGTGGAAAGGTAGGGAGGATGCAGACGAGGCGGGGTGACTTCTTCCACGTGCCAGTGAACTCCGGTAGCAGTAGGTGATCCCACACAGACCGAACACAGTGCAGTTCTTGGTTAGGCGAAGAAAGGAGTTGGCTCTCTTGACAACAGTTTACTGAACCTTCAAACGATACTCACTAGAAAAGGACGTCACCCTCCCTGGAGCTATCGATTTTATATGCTTACTCCCTTCTTCGTCTCGTTGTTCAGCACAGTAAGGGACACTACTCCAGAAATTCTCCGGCACCGGGTTAACTCAGTCATTTCTCACCGTCCCACATATAGATAAAAGTGGTTAGGATTTGTTGTTGTTGTTGTTGTTGTTGTTGTTGTTGTTGTTGTTGTTGTTGTTGNAGACGAGGCGGGGTGACTTCTTCCACGTGCCAGTGAACTCCGGTAGCAGTAGGTGATCCCACACAGACCGAACACAGTGCAGTTCTTGGTGAGGCGAAGAAAGGAGTTGGCTCTCTTGACAACAGTTTACTGAACCTTCAAACGATACACACTAGAAAAGGACGTCACCCTCCCTGGGGCTATCGATTTTGAGGTTTATATGCTTACTCCCTTCTTCGTCTCGTTGTTCAGCACAGTAAGGGACACTACTCCAGAAATTCTCCGGCACCGGTTCAACTCAGTCATTTCTCACCGTCCCACATATAGATAAAAGTGATTAGGATTTGTTGTTGTTGTTGTTGTTGTTGTTGTTGTTGTTGTTTCAAACAGTCTCTCTAATGTCCACTAAGTCATCTCTCTCCGATCATGATTGCCTCGTTGAAAGGCAGGTCTTCCCCCCGTGCAATACAAAGTCATTTAATTTATTATTGTTGTTAATGTAACAGCCCACATGTTAAAATGGGAAAATGTCTTTATGGACGGGTGTCAACAGCTGTCAAGTATACAAAAAAAGGTCACACAACTGTCAAGATCAGTAAGTGCCTCCAGGGTTATTCTGTATCCTTCTCACATTTAGCTACATTATTATATAAACCTGATGTTTACTACTATCACTGTAGTAGATGTGGCTGTTGTTGTGTGCGTGTAGAACACCTTGTCATTACTGAAACAATCACAACGCTTTGAGGATATTTTGAATCTGTACCTCAAAAAATTCAGAGATAAACCTGAATTCATTTACCGGTTAACTTAGGCACGATGAAGGATATAAATTGTTGACCAAATCTTCCCCGAAATCGCAGTTATTGTTAGAAGCTGTACATTTTAAAAACAAAAATAACATGTTATTTCTTGGCTCAAAGCGCCGAACTTAGGAACAGGATGTTTAGATACTAGTAGGTATTTTCAGTTTCGTCGTGTGGTGAATTTGTCGTTCCCACGTTGTTTTGTTTAGAGGCTCTGCGATTGCCGGGCTGATCTCGATGAATGGCAAGCAGCTATGCAATGAGTAGAGCATTGTGAACAAATCATCATGTGAGCCACAATCCCTTGTTCACGTGATGGNATTAGAATTACTTCCGTAGATCTATTCATTTCAGCATCCTATTAATTTGCAGTTTTCTTTTTTCAACACTTCACATTCAAAATAAATCGTAGCTTTCTCTTAATTCCACTCACTTTCAACTTTCAGAATGGTATACTTTTAACTTTCCGTATTCTGCTCGTCCTCCAACTTTTGCAGTATTCCCTACTCCTTGTTATTTCCTGTGGCCGTATGCATAATTCTGACCTTAGTTAACGGATTGTGGTAACCAGGGGAAACTCCCAAAACATTAGGAATGTTCACTGTCGTTAAGGCAACACGTTAATTAACGCAAGGATTATGCATACGGCCACAGTTCTCACATACCCCGAACTTCGTAAAAGTTGCCAGAACGTTGTGAATAGAAGAAGAAAGGCGTCGGAGTAGTAGCTTTAAGTGGGGAGATGGGTCCCTGTTCAAGAAGAGAAATAATAATGTTATAAATAGTAGTCAATATACTGACGAGGACAAGGAAGCGGCAAAAGAAAGAGTTAGAAGAGAAGGAAGAGGAGGGAGGAGGGAGAAGGGAGAGGAGCGATATGTGTGAAAATAGTCCCATCTACACCGGATCTGACGGGAAGTTTAATAGGGGGAATAACCACACAAAAACAAAAAAATTGGTAAAATGCGACATTAACTTCGCATGGTCTGCTCTTGGGACCTCAGCCTTTCCCTATAGGTTCGGCACCTTAGTGCAACACTTCCGTGGCCAGCATTTGCGAAATTTTACAAGGAAAACAGAATTGTTGTTATTTTATATCAACAGGTTACTATGAAATTAACGCAAGTATTGCACTAGCGCTATTGTTAATCGTAAAGGTCTGAAATTTTAGCATAATTAGACAAAGAAAACGAATGTGATGTTTCCAAGTTTATTTCCAGTTTGGACCACCTGCGGCCAGACATTTTGCATCTCATAAAATACATATCCTAGGCAAACAAAAGAAGAGAATCAAGTAAAACACAGACAGAAAGAAAGAAAGAAAGAAAGAAAAAAAGAAAGAAAGAAAGAAAGAAAGAAAGAAAGAAAGAAAGAAAAAGAAAGAAAGAAAGAAAGAAAGAAAGAATGTTTTTTTGCTTTCTTTTCCTTAATCCTGCCCTGACCCTACCCCTAATCCTAGTCCAAACTCTAGACGGGGGTGTCCCGATATATTGCCTACAAAATTTGCACGAGTGTAAGGAGTCAGCAAGAGTATATTGCAGTACCGTGTGCAATAACGCAATCCTCTATAATTTCCCTGAAATCCAAGTTCGTGAAGTCATTTTTTTTTATTAAAAGTAATAAACAATAAAGATAATGATAATAATAATACTGCGGTATTTAAATCTCCTGTCCAGGCTAAAGCCCGCTTAAGGACTTCATACTATTATTACTCCGGCAGGCTAGATCACTCTAGGACTCTCTCAACTTCCTGAGGAGTATTCAGTGCCGCTGCTACATAGAGGCGTTGATCACTACCACTCTGACAATATCTTTCACTGCCTATAGCCATGTATCCACTTTATAGGGATGGACTAAGGAAAATGAGGATGAAAGGCTTTCTCCGAGGCATTTATAACACGACCGTGATCGGCGATCGAACCCATGACCTTTAGATCCTGAGTCCTATGTTGCAGCCTTTCGGTCACGCTGCGCCACGTTTGGACATTTTAAAGCCAAATGAATGAGATACGTAGATGTAAGATCTAGTACGTACGGCGCTCCGAGGTCTGCAGTAATCCAAAGGTTTGGGAGGCAACGGGGTTGGTTTTGATGGGGAAGGAGTGGGAATAGTAGGGTTGTAGGGGGACCGTGCTGGAGGGCTGTAGGGCGAGCGTGCTGGAGGGTTATAGGGCGACGGTGCTGGTGGATTATAGGATGACGGTGCTGGAGGGTTATAGGGCAACGTTGCTGGTGGATTGTAAGGGGATCGTGCTGGAGGGCTATAGGGCGACGGTGCTGGTGGATTATAGGGTGACGGTGCTGGAGGGTTATAGGGCGACGTTGCTGGTGGATTGTAAGGGGATCGTGCTGGAGGGCTATAGGACGACGGTGCTGGTGGATTATAGGGTGACGGTGCTGGAGGGCTATAGGGCGACGTTGCTGGTGGATTGTAAGGGGATCGTGCTGGAGAGCTATAGGACGACGGTGCTGGTGGATTATAGGGTGACGGTGCTGGAGGGCTATAGGGCGACGGTGCTGGTGGATTATAGGGTGACTGTGCTGGAGGGTTATAGGGGGACGATGCTGGTGGATTGTAAGGGCGTGCTGGGGGGCGATAGGGCGACGGCGCTGGTGGATTGTAAGGGGATCGTGCTGGAGGGCTGTAGGGCGACGGTGTTGGTGGATTATAGGATGACGGTGCTGGAGGGTTGTAAGGCGACGATTCTGGAGGGTTACCACCGTAAGGTGAAAGAGCCCTGTAGCTGGATGAAGGTGTAGGCGGCTTGTAAGGAGAGGGTTCTGGGGGATTGTAAGAAGAAGGTGCAGGGGGCTTGTAAGGAGAGGGTTTCGGGGGATAGAGAGAAGGTGTTGGATTGTAAGGGGAGGGTGCAGCGGGTCTGTAAGGAGAAGGTGTAGGAGGGTTGTAAGGGGAGTATGCAGAGGGTCTGTAAGAAGAGTGGGGTGTAGGGGGATTGTAAGAGGAAGGTCTGGGCGGGATGTAGGTTGGTTTTTGCTGATAACCGTCGTCGTCTGGTTCTTCATATCGAGGCTGTGGTCTGCTCCCATATCTAGATCGCTGAGGGCTGTTTCTCAAGCCGTAGCGAAGTCTTCCGAAGAGCTGGCTATAGGGTCCTTGGTTGGAAGGTGGGGGCGGTGGCAAAGCCACCCCATTTTCACCTGAACAACTGTGAACTGATGGTGAGAGAGAAAAGCTTAATGGGCGAAGATGTTGAGGTGCCTGCGCAATACCAAGAAGGCATTTCTTTATATACGAGAGAGAGATATTGAGAAGAAATGGAGTATGACAGACAGACAGACAGACAGACAGACAGACAGACAGACAGACAGACAGACAGACAGACAGACAGACGCATGGATCGATGGAAAATTCGATGAAGATTCTTCTCTTTAAACAGCGTTTTTCTACCAACTAAGTGAATACTGCAAGCTCGGTGGTGATTGGTTGGTTGTGTGGCATTATTTATAGTCCCTCAGAGCGGATGCCGTATTCGAAGATGCTTATATAACCAAAAATAATTTCTTTAAAGGGAGAGCGTCAAGAGATTGTGGAATGTCTCGTAAATAAGGTAAAGATTTTTTTTCTCGAAGAGTTAACTTTAAAATGGAAATCTAAAGTGTTTTTTTTGTGTGTATGTCTAGATTGTGGACAACAAAATCTGCTGCTTTACACTACTACCCCATACTTTTTTTGGGGGGAGAGTGACTCTGTCATGGAGCACAGCTGTTGTCGTTCTAGCAGACAGGCCATTTTTAAAGGTCTTTGGCACCTATAATATTAGTTTTTTCTTTAGACCCTACCAATGTACTGTATTATTCTACAAGTTCTCCAGTGATTTCGAATGTTTTCCCATGGAAGTTAAAGTATTTCTGTTGCCCTGTTGTTATTGAGAAGGCCTCAAGAAAAGGGGGGTTTTATATATTAGCGGATTAGAAGATTGTAAACAGTAAGTGATTTGGCCTATCAATGGGTGCCAAAAACGTAAAGCCATACTAAGGTCTACAACTCAGTTAATTCCAACTGCACGGTGCTAATGTAATTACCAAACATGATTCACGTAGCTCCATTATAATAAGACTAAAATGCCGAATTACGTCACTATTTTGCCAGAGTTCCTTTTTCGTAATCACTCGAATATTCCATGATCCATAACAGAAGCCACTGTGTGGGTGAAACATCCGCTGATTAGCTAGCTTTATACAGATATTCTTTATTTTATATATATATANTTTATTATATATATATATATATATATACAGTATACATATATACATATTATTTTTATATTTCTTTATCCATATTGCATAAAATCTGTTCATATTTTCACTTCCCCTTTTACGTGATTGATGTTTGCTTAAATAAATAGGCCTTATTCAGTCTCATGTTATACGGTAGGAATAAAATCGTCCATAATGTTCTTTATCCAGAGAAATTATTTTTGGCTTGTTTTTAGAAGTATCCGAGCAGATCAACCGCTCTACCACAAAATAACCAATCTAACTGAAGGAGGTGCATATTAGAGATCATTTTAGGATTTGTAATATCCTGTTAAAAAATATGTGTTTTTTGTATTTCATTCAATACGTAAGTGAGGATTAGTGACGACAGCTTCATATACGATGATATTAATGATGATGAGGATGATGACGATGATGAATCTAGTGTTTTGTGTGTTTTTAGTGCAGTTTTCTAAGTCTTAGCATAACTGATTTTCTTGACATCTCTGGGTTTGACAAAACCTTGTAAGTTTTGTTAATCATTGTATCGAATGATGGTAATGATGATGATGATGATGATGGTGGTGGTGATGGTTCCAAATGATGATGATGATTATGGTGATGATGATGATTTGGAACACATTAAAAAAAAAATTTAAAGTTCTGTCCAAACCAGCGAAGGATTAAGAAATATACTTTAATATTTATAATTTAAAGTGAACTTTTAACATGATATAACATAATTACGAATTTTCGAAAAAAAAATCTGATTCTTCACCAGGTTAAGTATAAATGCAAAATGAAATGACTGGATAAGAAGAGACGTAGGATAAATGGATTTAAAAGCATTTACGGAGAAAGAAGAGCAAGAAAAAGTGAGAAGGTTAAAAGTAGAAAAAAGTGATGATGATGATAGCGACAACTGCACCAGCAATAAAACTCACCCCATAACAGCCCCGTGAGGCAAACAGCCGCGGAGAACACCTTCATTGTGATCATCTCTGAGAGAAATACTACCAGCTCAAGGTCCGTCTATTCAAAAAACAGCTCCTTTTAACAGTGGATGCTTACGGATCATCAGATTGGTAGATTTACATAACTATTAATATTCGATTAGGCTGAGATGTTTCCTGATGTGTTTAGATTTGGCCGGATTTAAATTATTATTAATTAAAAACGTCATAGATGATCATTCTGATAGCCTCCTTGAACTCAAGCACCAGAGATTTCAATTTTGTTACAATTCGTTATCTTCATCCTAATCCTGTTTTGTCTAGTTCTTTCTTCATTTAAATGTTTTTTTCCCGTGTTCCTTTCTTCAGTGTGTGTGTGTGTGTGTGTGTGTGTGTGTGTGTGTGTGTGTGTGTGTGTGTGTGTGTGTGTGTGTGTGTGTGTGCGTGCATGTATAATTATGTGTGTTATGTCGTTTCATATATCTGTCCTTTCTTCCATCTTTCAATCCTATGTCCCCACCCCTCTTATGTCCCCCACCCCTCTTTGTCTCCTTCTCTCAAGTCTTCTCTCCTTACCTTTTCGTCTATTTCATCATCGCTTTTTTTAAAAACGCATTCTTGTATTTCATCTTCTTTATATTCCTTTTTAAGCACTGGCTATTTGCGTCTTCCTTTCTTGCATCTTATCTTTGCTTTTTTCCCTCTTCCTCCTCTTCTTTTCTTCATACTCTTTGTTTCGTCTGTGTCTTTGTCTTCCAGTTCGTTTTACCCTTTTTTTTCCCCACCCTTTCCTCATCATGTTCTTCATCCATTTGTCTTTGAATTATATTTTATTTCCTCGTTCAAGCTTTCCTTCCTATTTGTTTCACCTCAAGCTGTTCTTTTCTGTACCCTGTAATCTGAGATACCTTCACTTAAGTCATCGGTGAAGTGCAAGACACTGCATTTTTGTTTCTTTTTTTTTGTACCCGTACCACTTTTATATTGAAATTCAGCGTTAACGCAATGTGCTAATCAGTGGAATCCATTAAACGTCAGAGAACATCTTGATTGTTGCACACGTTTCTGAGAACGGCGTTAAGACAACAAAGAGGAACAGCTGTGGAAATATGAAATAATACAGTGGGACCTCGATATTAAGTACTCTGTGAAGAAGTTTACCCTGTTATGAAATATGAATTTCATTTGCACGGATTCACTAACATTCTATTAAATCGTTATTCAGGTGGACCTGAAGTTACGGAAGCTTACACCTCAGTAATAAAAAGGGTAGAACCTCGATATAAAATATGCCTTGGTGCATGGCAAAATTGTACTGATTGCCGAAGTGTACTTAATATCGAGGTCCAACTTAATAATGAACTGTTAGAATAATAATGGTTCCTTGCATGTGAAAGTCATGTAAGCAAACACTCTGTCGGTTGTTCCCAATGTCCCATTGCCCATCCATTCATCCATTCTTCTTTTGTCTTTGCTTAAATAATTAGTTTGGCTGTTTTAAATGAGACAGGATGTTTTGGTTGCTGATATGTTGTTCCCTGCTTAAGGGAGGAGGGCTGGGGAAGGAGGTGCAGGTTCTGAAATTCGAAGATTTCGATAAATATACCGATTCTGCGATTATTCCATTTTCGTCAAGTTCAATCATTTCTGTTTATGATTTTTCCATTAGATAACTTATTATGACCCCTTTCCCTTCTAAATGACCCTTTTCCTGAAGGAGGTCACCAGAAAATGATACCCAAACAGCACTCAAACGGTATACAGCACTCACATTTGTAGGGCCTTTACAGACACAAAAATGGGATGTATCGGTGCAAGAACGGTATCGCCGAAGCATGAGAAGAGGCCAGACAAGAGAAGGAGGTTGAAGAAGGAGGGCCAGCCTATCAAGCAGGACAATTTTTTAAGCATTTATTTAGACAGCAAGTTGTCATCAGAAAGTGTAAAAAAACTCAAAACATTGTATAAATTTCAAACGCGATTTTCTCGAAAACTCTTTCTTGAACACTCTTTCCTTAACGCTTTGTAACTACTGGACCACACTGTATAAATTTCAAGCGCGATTTTCTCGAAAACTCTTTCTTGAACACTCCGATTTTCTCGAAAACTCTTTCTTGAACACTCTTTCCTTAACGCTTTGTAACTACTGGACCGACTGACTTGAAAACTGGTATCTATCTTCCTTGAACCATGTTAAATANTTTCTCGAAAACTCTTTCTTGAACACTCTTTCCTTAACGCTTTGTAACTACTGGACCACATTGTATAAATTTCAAACGCGATTTTCTCGAAAACTCTTTCTTGAACACTCTTTCCTTAACGCTTTGTAACTACTGGACCACATTGTATAAATTTCAAACGCGATTTTCTCGAAAACTCTTTCTTGAACACTCTTTCCTTAACGCTTTGTAACTACTGGACCACATTGTATAAATTTCAAACGCGATTTTCTCGAAAACTCTTTCTTGAACACTCTTTCCTTAACGCTTTGTAACTACTGGACCACATTGTATAAATTTCAAACGCGATTTTCTCGAAAACTCTTTCTTGAACACTCTTTCCTTAACGCTTTGTAACTACTGGACAGACTGACTTGAAAACTGGTATCTATCTTCCTTGAACCATGTTAAATAACAGTATGCATCTTTTTTCCCCGTTATTTAATCATCTTTTTTTTTCTAGACAATAAGCGGTTTTGGTGAAAAACTGAGGAAAAATAATCGGAATTTTCTACACGTACATTTCAAAGCCTATAGCTGACAAACTATTACAGATATAAATTTAAAAAAAACACCGACGCATATGTTTGTTCAACACATGTTGAAATGTATTTGTACCAAATTTCAGATTGTTTTGTGAAAACTGTCGGAGCCTTAGGGTTTTGAAAATGACCATTTTTCCGATCAGTAATTCAAGATAGCGGTATTGTCATGGCGACCATATGAAATATTCTATTTTTTTTTTTACTGTTTTCCCCTAATTCGGGCACGCTGAGTCCGATTATAAAGGTTAAAATTGCCCATGTTCTCCCCCCTCCTCTTAACACGTTTATCCGCCCCTCAAACAGATATAACATTGAGTTTTTAGAGATGATAGCATTATCATCTTGAGATGTAATACCAAGTGGCCATTTTTTTTCGTCTGCGGACAAACCATGTACCTCTTAACATATTGTACTTAACAGAACCGAGGCAACAGATATCACCAGCATGACCGCTCTGCCCAGAATTATATGAAACTGTAGGTATGAAGATGACAACAGTACCTGGCATTAGAACATGCAAGTTTAAATAGTCCGTATAAAATCAGAAAATTGGCCATGGGGAGGGAGGAGAAGGGGATGGATTTGAAATTTAAAGGCTTAGACAGGTGCAAATACTTTTGTAGACTTAGAATAGGTGTGGTTTTGCTATTCAGTTATAAACTGTGTGGTTGTTGTTATTCAGTTATGAACTGTGTGGTTGTTCGCTATATGGGTAAAGTTACCCAGTTTACTGTATGAAATGGCCTTAACAATTTGATAGTCTGATTCACTGCCAAAGTTCTAAGAATCTATTTGGTTTCTACATGTCAAAATTTGGAGGAAGAGTTAAAGAGTATAAGTGGGAAGTATCTTGATATAGCGCCACTGGATAAGTCAATGAAAGGTGTAAAACTTTATATAGCGAACAAAGGGGAAAAAAACATTAGCATCTTCACACCTATACCTCATCACCTTTGTCACCTTTGCCCAGTGTCGGAGGATTCGCAGATACGCTACCTCCCGGAGAGGCCGGACGTTTGAAACACACGATAATATGGAAAAGGGTACAACTTCAAAAGACCTGCACCTGTTTTGCCATGGCTTTAGGCCGAAGGGCTCAAGCTCAAGTGGCCGCTGGTAAAGTAAAGTAAAGTAAAGTAAAGTAAAGTAAAGTAAAGTAAAGTAAAGCAAAGCACTGCACGGCACGGCACGGCACGGCACAGCCCAGCACAACATAGCACAGCACAGCAGAGCAGAGTGGTGTGGAGTGGAGTGGAGTGGAGTGGAGTGGAGTGCAGTGGAGTGGAGTGGAGTGGAGTGGAGTGGAGTGGAGTGGAGTGCAGTGCAGTGCAGAGCAGAGCAGAGCAGAGTATTTTTCCCTACCAATTTTTATTTTCTTTTCTATCGCTTACATTTATTCTTCACCAGATCGAAGGTGGCGGCATTTTTTATATATTTTATATCTGAGTTGAGAGATCTGTTGTTATCGTTGTCTCGTATGCTTCCTTTACCTTCTACCATCGACCATTATTGACTTTGATTTATCTTATAATAAGAATTTTGGCTCTTATTGTTGTTTTTTTTTCTTCTTCTTAAGCCCTGTAAATGGAATGTGTTATTCTGCAACATCACATGTGATTTCGAAATTCTTTTCCTATGGAGATTAAAGTACTTTTATTGCCCTATCGTTTAA
>JAWQUT010000028.1:1011076-1032310 GCA_033807755.1 Ellobium chinense | reverse complement strand
GGGGGGGAAGAAAAAGTAGGAGAGGGTGAAGGTGGGGATCTACGTATAAATTTTTTACAAATCTCTTTCAAAATCCAATATTTCATTGGGCTGGTTTTGACAGCGTGCGAATACAAAGGCCTAACACACTTCATTATTTATTTAGATGGCTCACTTTGGATGTGAAACTTTGAAATTGGAAGCTTTATCTAGATCACAGATTCTCTGACATATTTCTTCACCCTGACATTGGTTGGCAGGGCGCCAAAACAAGGGCGATTATCTCGTATTAGTGAATGAGCAGGATGTACACAATCAGTGATTCGGCCTATTAATAGGTGCCAGGAACCTTTAGCTCTCCGAGGGACACAAACCGGGGGGAAAAAATAAACTATGATCCATGGATTTTGTGCTGTATAAACGTAGCCTTCGGGCATGCGTGAATGTTAAAGAGCGTGTATTCACGGTGTATTGTAAATTTGATTTATTTTTTTTTTAAGGGCTGAAAATTTATCAGAAAACTGAATCTGAATGTGATGAAATCGCAGATTAATACATTATTTTTCTAAAGTTTAGTTATGTATTAATATTTAGTGTGCGTTTATTGTCAAGGATGATGTATTGGTTAAATTATCGTGTTCATCGGGTCATTAATTAAATGTTATTTTGACCGCCCGTATGTCGTCCAGTACAGTCTGGGCATGGTGAATAAATTTGTTAAACTTATTGTTTCTTGCATAAGCTTGAACCGAATAATTCTCATTGTCTTCCCAGCTAAATGGATTGAGACAGTTGGGCCTTGAAAGAAAGAAAGAAAGAAAGAAAGAAAGAAAGAAAGAAAGAAAGAAAGAAAGAAAGAGAGAAAAGGTCTGGAACTTTATTATAACTCGGAGTTTAATTTCTGTTTATCGTCACTATACTATCCTCCTCTCTCTCTCTCTCTCTCTCTCTCTCTCTCTCTCTCTTTCTTTCTTTCCCTCTCACTTTTACTCTACTTTTCTTACTCTCTTTCACACACTCTCTCTCTCTCTCTTTCACACACACACACACACACACACACACACACACACACACACACNCTCTCTCTCTCTGTCTCTCTTTCTTTCTTTCTTTCTTTCTCACTTTTACTCTACTTTTCTTACTCTCTTTCACTCTCTCTCTCTCTCTCTCTCTCTCTCACACACACACACACACACACACACACACACTTTTGCAACATTTTCCTAATCTATTTTCCTTATTTGAGTTTTAGGATCTATAAAACGAGTGATTACTGTCATCGTATGAATCATCTTAACGCCCGTCATGTCAAAACTCATTAAAATTCAATTCGTATCCCAGTGATCACTATCTTCAGAGCAAAATCTCTTGGGAGGAAGGTCGATCCTGATGTATTTTGAGACAATGTGAGAAGGTTGTGTCCTAAGGGAGTGGTAAAAACAGGAATCCGCATCTCGTGACTTCTTACATGCGCACTAGAGCGCCATTTTTTATAGGGCAAGAGAGGGGGAGAAAGAGCGAGAGAAAAAGAGAGACAAAGACAGCAAAAACAGCAACAGCTGCAGCAGCAGTAGTAGCAGTAGCAGTAGCAACAGCAGTAGCAGCAGCAGCAGCAGCAGTAGCAGTAGTAGTACTAATTGTTGTAGTAGTAGTAGTTGTACTAGTTGTAGTAGTAGCAGTAGTAGTAGTAGTAGTAGTAGTAGTAGTAGCAGCAGCAGCAGTAGTAGTAGTAGTAGTAGTAGTAATAGTAGTAGTAGTAGTAGTAGTAGTAGTAGTAGAAGTAATGTATTCAGCAGGGAAAATAATACAGTAGTAGCCATACTAGTAGTAGTTGCTGTTGCTGTCACAGTTGCTGCTGCTGTTGTGACTAGACTACCCTATTTATTACTGTTACTACCACTGCTACTGCCTCTGCTGCCGCTACAGCAAATACAACAACAGCAACAATAACAATTACAACAACTACAAGAACAACAGCAACATCATTTACCACTACCACTTCAGGCGAAGAGAAATAATCTTCTTTTCAACCCCCCTCTCCCCTCCCATTGCCCCCAAATTATTTCTCTTCAACAGAAGAGGGCGAAGTCAAAGGCAAAATAAATATAGAACCATGATGGCCTTGGTAGGTCTGTCAGAAGCTGCTTAGCCCCGACCACTTGAGAGGCGATGGGGAGGGGAGGAGGAGTGGTAAGAATACATAAAATAGTTGTGTACTGTCGTGGTGTTCTGTTACTTTATATACATTTATCTGGCTTATTTACTGTCGCCCAGAAGTACAGACGACCTTTCCCAGAGAACTTTTAGTGTCACGTTCTCGTGAGATCTTACTCGTAGAAAGCGAAACAGATTTTCTACGATGAGTCATACCGGATTATAACTCAGATTTTAACAGTCACACGACATAATAATGATGTTATCAGTTCATCGATTTCATAACGACTTGAATCTTTATATCCCTTTGCAACGGTAAATACGTTTTTATAAGCTGTAGGCCTGTGCAAAAACGAGTGCTGTCAAGTTTTTGTTTTCAAGAGCCTTCAGTATTATCTTTCTGATGATTTCGTGTTCTTCAGCATGAAGAATAGGAGTTTCCTTTATACGAAAATCCGTCAATATAATCATTATCAGCATCATCATCGCCATCTTCGTCGTCGTCTTCGTTATTTTCACGTCGTGGTCATATCAGCAACTGCTTCGTCTCGTTCAAACAAAACAACTTGAAAATTTCCACCAGTGCAGCCAGTTATACGTATATATTTTAATTGCTTCTAACAGGCAGTAAACGATTGGTAAGTAGAAAATTAGAACAAAAGACAGCACGCTTACTATAAAATTCACAGGGCACAATAAAAGCAGTTCCTACTGAGCATAACATAAGGATTCGATGCCCTCTGTCACTTTATAGGCTAATGAGGTATTTCGGAATAGCGCTAGTTTCGTAAAAAGTATTTTTGTAATAAGCGTGTTCAAGTATGCCTTCTTCAAGTAAGATAACTTAAAAACGAATAATGGAAGAAACGGAAGAAAATCTGAGACACCATAAAGCAAACTAAATTTTTCTTAAAAGAGGTAGAGAGGTAAAGAAACTGATTTGGTTTATTTGTTTTGTTTATTTGTTTTGTTTATTTATTTGTTTACTAGTTTGATAATTAGATTTTAATGTCCTTTAGCAATACACTTTAGGCTGTTTGAGGAAAAAGGCTTGGAACTGTGTCATGGCAATCACCAGAATGTGGTTTGCAAAGACCGATAAAAGTATCCTAAGAGCAATCTACCACTAGCAGGATACGAACTCGGGACCTTTTGTACGAGGAGACAAGAGCTCTACATCGTCGGCAAAGGCACTGGTACGTTGGAGGCAGCTCAAAGATTGTGAAAAACCTGGACCAATTTTATTCAACCGAAAGACTGTGAAAAGGCTGGGCCAAAGTTATTCAACGGAAATGTGAAAAAGACTAGGCAGATTTTCAACATCATTGTCGTAGTTGTTTTTTTTTTCTTGTAATTTTATTTTGCCTAGTTGTGTTACTGTCTATGTATTTTTTATTGATCTACTATATTGATCTACTATTGCCGTCATCTCCGGTGATTATTACCAAAGAGGCTACAGAGAAATAGACCGTTCTTACTCAGTCAACTCCAACAAAGCTCACTTTCGGTTATGCAAAATATAAATGTAAAAAGCTGTGTGATTGCGTCTTCAATTCTCACTTCCGAAAAATACAACAACCCCCAAAAATATGCATCAGCCTATAAAGGCCAGTGTCACAGACCATATCAGCCAATCATATTCCTCTGACAATGGAAGGGTAGAAAGCTGATGTAATGGCTGTTGGAGTTGTGACTTGCAATGCCCAGATGAAGGTGCATGCATAAAACTTGTGAGAGTGGTTCATAGATTAAGAAAAAGGACACGTCAGATGAACACAAGGAAATAAAAGCACCACTCCGAGGATACGTTGTGAATCGAAATATTTCGTGTCGAAGACGCTAACTGATTATGTTTGAAATGCTCGTTTTTACCGGCTAACACAAATACCGTTCTTCTGGGTTTTCTTCTATTGTAGTAATATAAACGTGTGCGATGTGCACTTGCAAAAATGAAAGAGCATTAATTTATGTGACAATGGCTATTGTTGCTACTTATTAGCTCAAATTTGTTTCGTTTATAATTGCTGTTACTATTTTTATCATTATTATTCTTATTAATATGACGAATTTTACATTCTTATTATTATCATGACGAATTTTACACTACCCTCATAAGGAAATCAAGACACTAGCACAATAACAACAGCAATAGCAACAAGAAAACAACAACAACAACATCAATATCAGTAACAACAACAACAACAACAACAGCAGCAGCAGACGACAATCGCCCAGTTTTTGGCTGCTCCATTTGTGTAAACAATGGAAACTGAACAAAAGTCAAGTACTTGCTTTAATTATAATATGAATTCCTTTAATCTAATAACTGGCTTCCAAGTTACTGGAACTTAGAAAGAGAGACTCGTCATGATGTCATAAGGTCGACTTAACTTCTTCTACTGAACTTCGTCTTTTGGAAAGCATGAAGACTGCCGGGTCGTGGAAGCGTAACAAAGGGCAGTAGACGATGGCCTTCTTTTAAATCAAAGCTTAGACTTTGTAAGAGTTAGTTTTACAGATAGATGTTGACGGCACCGGAGTGATTGACGCCCCTGACGCGTGTCTTGAAGTTAGTTCCTGAGGAGGAATGACAAAGAACAATATTAGGGTAGTGTATGGAACTATGAACAACACCAGAGTAAAGTATGGAACTATGAACAATATTAAGATAGGGTATGGAACTATGAACAACATTAAAGTAGTGTACGGAACTATGAACAATATTAAGGTAGGTTATGGAACTATGAACACTATTAAGGTAGAGAATGGAACTATGAACAACATTAAAGTAGAGTACGGAACTATGAACAATATTAGGGTAGGGTATGAAACTATGAACAACATTAGAGTAGAGTACGGAACTATGAACAACATTAGGGTAGAGTATGGAACTATGAACAACATTAAATTAGAGAACGGAATTATGAACAATATTAAGGTAGGGTATAGAACTATAACTCTCCCTTTCTCACCAGATCTTTGAGCAGAGGTGATGTTTCTATAGCTGGACGAGCCAGGAGACAATCACTGATTCAATTCTTTTAAGATTACATCCCCGTATTGGTCTGTGCAAAGTCTGCAAAAGCGGCTAATGTTACTTTACATCAGGCACTGATCCCATAATCGAAAAGCGGAAATACTGCACAGTCCTTACTGGCCATTTGCAACTATGCTACATTAATGAAACCGCCATTTTGAAACCCAAGAACAAATAATGCATCGATCACATGACGAAACTGTGGAAGTACTATGTAGTCCTCACTGTGGTCATTGGACAGAAATGTCGGAACCATGTAAAATTGTTAAAAATGGCAGTCATTTGGATAATCAATTAATGATGCATCTTACATTCAGTGAACACGATTGCAGATTAAAATGAATTCGAAGCTGGGTGTGAGGAACAAAACCTGTCGTAATGCAAAAAAATCACTTTCCTTGGCACCCTAGTTCAGTAAACCATAAAGGGCGCCCAATTTCAATGACGACCGTATTTTTAAGACAGTTTCTTGTACAAAATGAATGTAGTATCAAAAACTTCGGCACATAGATGTATCGTGATTAAATTGTGGTAGCCTTTAAGCAGTACAATGAGTGACTAAACGGTCAGATCACGGAAACATTTTCATACACTTTCCAGTTATAATAATGAAGACAATGGCAAACTTAGAGCTGTTACATCTGCAAAAGAAAGCTATACGAATTTCCTGTTCCCAAAGTGTATTCACAGCATCAAAATACGAGGAACTGGCTCGCGCATTTTGGAAGAGAGTATCCGCAATCAGTGAGTAGTACGTGACATTGTAGACTGGTCAGCAAAAAAGAAAAATTAGCAAGAAATATTTGCCGACCAGATCACGAATGACAAGGAAAAGATGATACTTTTATTGACACGTTTAGAATATTTTTTTTAAATGCCGTCCCTCATAAATTATACTTTTTGCTTCTCCTTGCAAAATGTGATAAGAATACGAGATGTGGTCCAAAAGGCCCCGGACTGTGCGTATAAAATCATGATGTCTGTAACCATGATTCTCTCTTTTCCTACAACTAAACTCATCAGTTCTCTGAAATCTTAACCACACATCTCTCCTTCCCTACAGCTAAACTCACCGGATACCTTAGGTCTATAACCACAATGCTGTCCTTCCCAAGACCCAAACTTACCACATCCTTGAGGTCTTAACCATAATCCTCTCCTTCCCAAGACCCAAACTCACCAGTTTCCTGCGGTCTGTCATCAGAACTCCTTCCCAACAGCTAAATTCACCAGATACCTTAGGTCTATAACCATAACTCTCTCTTTCCCATGACCCAAACTCACCACGACCTCGTACGACATGGTAAACATTGGAGGCCCTGTCACAGAACTCGGCAATATTCTTTCTTTGTCTGAAGAAATCTCGACGATTAATTTCACGATCCACCCTATACTCCAAGTCGTCATTGAAGGGCACATTCACCGAACCAGCTCGCTGTTGAGAGTCGAGAAATAATGAAGGCGAATGCCAGAAAGGTTTGTTTAGTTGTCATAAAATATAAGTATCATCTTCCTGAAATTATTTCCCTTGAATCTGCTATAAGTGGCATACCAACCGTTTAGGCATACTTCACGTTTTTCACCCTACTCTCACTGTAACTTTAAACATTGGTAGTATATCCGTATCAGCATTCCATCTACAAAAATTCAGTCCCGGAGCACTCAGAGATACTTAGAATTATTAATCAAAATTTCTCATTCCATGTTGAGCCAAGAATGGCAAATCAATACTTTGAAGTTCACAATAATAGCAATAAACTCTAGAGTGGACTATGTGAGATATTTTACGGCAACTTCCGCACTGTATATTTTATCATCATCTTTTAAACTTTCAAGACGTTGCCGATGTTTAAAGTTTAAGTGGCATCATTCCCGCGCATGCGCACACACACACACACACACACACACACACACACACACACACACACACACACACACACACACACACACACACACACACACACACACACACACACACACACACGGCTTATAATATCACGAAAAATGTTCATGCACAGAGACAAACCCCTGCAGCTAATAGTGAATTCGCAACTGGTTCTTAAATGACAAAGTCATACAGTAGAATAGAAACCGTCAGGGGACCTGCTCGCGTACTATGTGATTGGACAAATACCGTGCTTTGCACTGTGGAAACGACCTTTAGGTATGAAGATGCCAATAGCACCTGGCAATAGTCCCTATAAAATCAGAAAACTGGCCATGGGAAGGGGGGAAGGGGTTGGATTTTAATTTCAGAGGCTTAGGTAGGTGCAAATACATGTGTAGACTCAGAATAGGTGAGGTTTTAGTCACTCAAGTATAAAATTTGTGGTTGTTGATAGGTGGGTAAGGTTTACTCTGTTTACAGAGTGAAAAGGCCTAAAATATTAGGTTGTCTGCTTCACTGCCTAAGTTTTCAAAAGCTAACTGGTTCTGGTGCATTTTTCTTTGTGTCAAAATTGGATGAAGAGCTAAACAACATATTTGGAAAGTATTTTGACACGGCACCCCAGGATAAGTTAATGAGAGGTTTAAAACCTAATATAGCCAACAGTGAAAAAAACACTGGCATCTTCAAACCTTAAAGGCTAACAAGGTGTCGACACTGTGCGAAATTGTCACTCTTTTGAACTGTTACCCTTAATATGAACAGCTCCCATCTCTATACACTTAGTCACATGATGTGTTTTTATAGTAAATATGTAGTAAAAGTGTGAAAAGACAGACTAGTAGTTAGTAGTCAGACAGTTAGGAAGACAATCAAGAAGACATCACAGATAAATCTAGACAGGAAGGCGGTTGCCGAGTAGTTAATGGATAACTAGCAGACGTACAATCCTGAGCTAGACAGACAGACAGACAGACAGACAGACAGACAGACAGACAGACAGACAGACAGACAGGCAGACAGGCAGGCAAGCAGAAAGATTAACAGACGGGTGAGCGGGAGAGCGGGTGGAGGTACTGACGGACAGGCGGAAGGACGAATAGATAGATAGATAGATAGATAGATAGATAGATAGATAGATAGATAGATAGATAGATAGATAGATAGATAGATAGATAAACAAACACAGAGGCAAGCCAGCACACTACAGACAATCCAATAGAGAAACCGAAGGGCAGACAGACAGGCAGGTAGGATAAACAAACAGAAAATCAAAGACACGAAGGGGTAGACAACAGAGATTCAGACAGGTGGATAGACCGACTCACAGCATAGTTGTTGATCTGTGATGAATGGAAGTCGAAGGACCGCTCACAATCATTGTCAACCTCAGTGACGAAACAGATCTCTGGGTTTCGCAGTGCTTTGTAGACAACCATCTGGCAAATGTAAACAGACAACATCAAATTATATATTCGAGCACTGTAAGGAGGCAGACTTGTTAAGGGCACGGAATACTTTTCTACTGTATATTATTTTACAGCTTGCATGGTAACAACGGGCTCTCCTACTACTGAGAAAATTTCGTTAGAGCATCGGCGCTGTATGCACTCTAGTAGCGTTCAACCTGCAGATTCAATGTTATTCTTATAATAGTAAGAGATTCCGTCATTAATGCGCAAGTTCTCAGTTGTGTAAACCTGTGATGTATTACTATGGTGCACAGCTCCTTCCTAATTCGGTACATTTTTCATGCAAGCCTGCGCCCTAAAGTGATAAAATGTTCCCCGTTTTATTCTATTGTAAATGGTAAACTTAGGAAAAATTTAGCTAAAAATACAGTTTTTGCTTATGCTCCAGATATCATGCATATATTTAAGACACATTAATGCATAATGTGATAGAAGAGATTATTCTTAGTTCTATTCTCATCACATGTATAGAGGATCTGTAATGTGTGTTTGTTCGATATCAGATTTATGAGCTTCTGGCTCGCGAATACGATAAATGTATAACTTATTTCATAAATCTGATATCAAACAAACACAAGTTTCAGATCCTTTTTATCGCATAAACTCTTACTAACAAAGAAATGAACTTTTAATTGTAAAAAGGATCCTGAAGTGGCCCTTACGTTGGTTGAGACATATCAATCACAACTGAACTGAATGAGCTACACAGTTACGCGACACAAAGTAGATCCAAACAGCTGAGAATCATCGATGAAACTTTAGACCACAGAAACGCTGTGATATTTCAAGTACTTTAATTCAAATGTTTAACTGAACTGAAACTGAAACGTGAAGAGAAGGGTGACAAGCGATAAGAAAGACTGACTGAAATATTTTTTTTATTTAAATCTAGACAGAAGGCAACCCCACGGCAGTGAAATAGTTACAAAAGAAATGACGTCACATATTCATTATGTCACAAAAGAAATGACGTCACATATTCATATGCCTAGAGGTTCCAAGGCTTCTAATCAAAGCATTCGTCAACAGGTCAAAGCTCAAATTTATGTAACGTATGACATACCAAAAAAATTATTACACACTTTTATGTCACCGAAAATAGGCTGTGTTTATATGATAAATATCTCTTTGAAAAACAGCCTTTCCCTGGTTCCGGGAAACTTATTCTTAAGGGAAGGCACTACTCGTATCTAGAGACTGTAATGTTCATAACATGGTGTGCAACTTATCCCCATGAGTGCACCGGATTTCTATACAAAATTACATACCAAAGTGTTGAATGGCGCATTCTGCTCCCTCAAGGGTGATGATCTTCGAACAAGTGTCAGTCGCTTTGACAGCAGTGGTTCGACACTAGATTTTATCCACGTTTGTTAGATAACTTATGACTGATCCCATGGAGGCTTTTTTTTTTTTTAATTTCTGTCTTGAAACAGAATTATCAGTAACTATCAACATTCTTTGCTGTTAAATGGGATAACTATTTATCTAGATAGGAAATGAGGAAAAGCCACTAGAAGATCATGCACAGAGGTATCTAAAAGACATGGGTGAAATCTGGTGTCAGACAACTAATACCATCGCATATGACGGTTGTCCTAAGACTATCGCTCCTGAGAGAGAAAAATGCACCATTCAGCACTTTAGTGTGCAAGTTTGCATTGAAATCCACTGCAATCATAGTGATAAGCTCTGGAAAAGGGGAGTGCCTCCCCTTTAGAGACAAGTAAGATAAGATAAGATAAGATAAGATTAGATAAGATTTTATTGTCCAAAGAGGCACTTTGTCTCGTTTACCCTGATAAATACATGATATACAAGTGTAATTAACACAGACTGATATTATACAGTATACATATAACCTTAAGTGTACGTACATACATCAACACACACACACACACACACACACACACACACACACACACACACACACACACACACACACACACAGAGACATTATTGCAAAGTTCAATCATTCAAAATTTATGCAACTGACATTTGGCACTTACAAACAGACCGATATTGTCTGCTAATGCTANACACACTCTCTCTCTCTCTCTCTCTCTCTCTCTCTCTCTCTCTCTCTCTCTCTCTCTGTTACATTTAATAGATCTTGCTCTGCCTGATCTTTCCAATATACTGTATTTGTGTGAGGTGAAAGGGGATGGATGGAATCCCTCATGATGTGATTTACTTTCTTAATACATCTGGATAGATATAACTCGTCAAACATTTGGAAGGTGGTTCCAGCAATTTTTTCCTGCTTTCTTTATTATTCTGTTTATTTTTACTTTATCTTATTCTTTCGTATTACCGCCCCAACATATAATACAAAAACTGATGATACTTTCGATTGTTGCTCGATAGAAAAGAGAGATAAGACTGTTTTCGATATTAAATGATCTTAACTTTCTAAGGAAATACATGCGCTTGCTGATCTTGTTATGGATAAAAGATGAGTGCTCAAATATGAAAAACCTCTCTGTCACTATGGGCATTGATTATGTATCGCAGATAAATGTGTGAAATCTGATGGATACGTAACATCTGTATGGTGAAATAACGTTTTACTAAGATCAACATCTATATTAGGAAAAAAATGGCACTATTTAGTACTTTATTGCACCATTTTGCATGTAAAATATACTGAATTAAAAAAGGGCAATGCGCACCTCAGTGATGGACTGCAATCTACAACAGAAGAGTGGCCTGACCCCTTAGACGCCTTGAACACTATAAAGCTTGCGGCCTGTAAATGTATCTCACTTAAATCTTTGAAGCAGAGGGGCTATTTATGTACTCACAGACAACTCATTACAGTCAGGGGCAGACAGATCGGGGTGCCCTAAATGCGTTTCTTTACAAACATCGTAGTAAAGACAGCAACATCACGTGTAAATTCAGCAGCGGTAAATTTTAGAATCAAATGTTATGAAATATCTTTTTGTTGGCCCAGGCTTCATGATAAGAAGAAAATGCCACATCAAATATTACATAAAAATGGCACCTTTTGACACCTAATAAAATTAGTTAAATAGAATATAGTGAAAGAGCCATAAACACTTAAAATATTTGGAGGTATGTTAAAATTTCTTTCTAATAGAAATTCAGAAGTTCAACCTGCTCTTCATTAAGAAAGGGACATAACAGAACAAAATTGTACATCTTCCACATTTGATTTGCACATATTACACATTATTTTCAGATTTACTCACGTTTCTCATATATAAATCCTGCTCTAGACCAAGTGTATCTAATCTGGCAGGCCCTCTCCTTTAATGTTTATATGTCCAGGAACAACAGATAAAGATCCGGGGTGTGGTGGGGGAGGGAGCATTTTACTGCCTTTTGACTGCAAAGCAACCTTGTTTCATTGGCTTATTCTTTATTGGTAAGGGTATGTAAACGCGAAATAGGGCCTTCTTAGCTTGTACCTGGAGTGTATGTTTACATAATAGCCATCCAACTCAAAAGTTTGGTTATGCCATGGTTTCGTTAAGTTGATAAGAAAATAACTGAATAATTATTACATTAATTGGGGTCCAAAATTACTTAGTAATACAGGAATGGATGACCGGGAGCATTTTTGTCAACAAGGCAGTTCAAAAAGCTTTTATGTCTGTAAAACTAGTAAAACTAACGCACTTAATTTCGGGCATGTAGTCTTATGACCGTTTTAGAACGATCAACGTATCGATCAAAAGATCAGAAAGACAGACAGGCCTGCAAAAATGCAGACTAGAGAACAAACAACCAACCAGGCAGACAGGTAAGGCAGACAGAAAGACGGTCAACTACTAGGCAAGCGCTCAGACAGACAGTAGAGCGGGCTAGCTAGTCACTTAGTAAACCAACCAACCAACCAACCAACCAACCAAACAACCAACCAACCAACCAACCAACCAACTAACCAATCAATCAGCCAGCCAACCAGCCAGCCAGCCAGCCAGCGAGACAACCAGCCAACCAGTCAACCAAGAAAACAATAAATTTTCACGGGCTAATTGCAGTAACTGTAATAACAGGAGCAAAGAAAATCACAAATCAAGGTTGAAATTATCCTTGTTACCACTATCACCACCACCACCACCACTTTCATGACCATTATCACTACCCTCGGCGGCAGCAGCAGCAGCAGCCGTTGCTGCGGTTGCTGCGGCTGCTGCACCGCCACCACTAATTAACACCAACCCGTAGGTAAATAGTCCCACCTCCTCGACTCCTTCACCACCGCCACCATTATTGACACCACCACCACTACCACCACCAACAACAACAACAACAATAACAACAACAACAACAACATTTGCAGCAGGAGCAGGAGCAACAGCGGCTGCTGGACAAAAAATTACCGCAGGGCCACCGGCGAAATCGTATTTGGTTCTCACTGGTTCTGCCTCCATCCTCCTCAAACAATCTGTGTCCTGAGAGTAAACGAGCGCGAATCGGCGGGAATCAACCTCTCCTGCAGTACAAAGTTAGTAGAAATTAGATTTCACTGCATCTTTCCCTAGAAGTCAATTTCTGTGGTCATTCTTTCCGCACTCCCATCTCCACTCCTTCCTTTCTTTCTTCCTTCCTTCCTTCCTTCCTTTCTCCTTCCTTCCTTCCTTCCTTACTTTATCTGTATTTCTTCAATCAAAAGGACGCATGCCACAGGGTCAGTTTCATGAAATATTATTTTTCTTGTTTAAATCCATATACTTAGAACTGGATATTTCCAAGGTATTCCTGACGACCAGGGGCCTAGGAATACATGTACATGGAAATCCGTATCCCGAGTCTAGTAAACCACGTGATCCATGTCTCATGTTTAGTATACCACGTGACCGACCTCATGACAGTCGGTGAGTCATGAGAAATGTCTAGCCACACCCAAAGGCTTTGAAATTAAGTATATTTTTTTNGGGGGGGGGGGGGGGGGGGCGTAGGGGACGGGGAACGCAGATACACACATAGAGGATATAGAGATAAGGTAGGTTCCATTTTTTGTAAGAATAGATCGTGTGGGCCTTGACGCTGACCTATAGCATTTTTACTTGTCAGAAGGTAAAATATGTCAATCAACAGCACCATGAGTGGAAGCTAAAAATTTTTTTTTAAAAAGTATCAAAATTATCATAACCACCACTACTACCACCACCATCACTACCACCATCATCACCACCACCACCACCACCACCACAGACACTGTAAACAAACCTGTAACTCGGCACGTGACCCCGTAGTTCTGTAGGTGCAGGGAAAATGGCGTCTGAGGGATGAACCTGGGAGGGAAGACTGGACCTAGCTGTAAGAAAACAGTTTCTTAAGGTGTAATGAAACCATATTATAATACAGAGGACACCGGGTGAAACGAAAAGGGTTGAACAGAAAGTTCCGCTAAAACGGAGATGAATTAGAAACCTTTTTTCTTTTCCATTTTACAGGTTTCTCTGTCTAAACCGAAACTTTGCCTAAACCGAACATAGGTCTTTGGATCCGCGCATTTCCTTATAACGGCTGTCAGCTGTACTCTTAAAGTGAAGCAAACATAATAGTAGATACCATTAGTCTATAGGGCAACCTGCCTAGATGGTTGGTAATGGTGCTGGGGTGGAGATCTAAAAGTCGTAAGTTCGATTTCTGCCTTGTTCAAGTTGTAAGTGCCATGGTAAAATATTTCATTCACATGGATACCTGGCTATTGGCAGTGAAAGATGCTGTCAGAATGCCAGTGATCAGCTGCTGTTAATGGCAACGGCACTGAATCTCTCTGTGGAGCTGAGAAAAGTGGAGGCGGAGAAGGGGGAGGGGGGAAGAGGATAGAGAAAATCAAGTCAACGTCGAATACTAAAGTAGTAATGGGATGTTGAGGACAAGTAAATATAGAATGGGATCGTAAGAGGGTTAATTTTATAAGGAAAGAGGGAGGTGGCAATTAAAAAAAAAAATTGAAGCACAAAAACTCTAAACTGCAGGGGGGATAATATAACAGGAGGCGCTTGCGTCTACGAGTTGTTTCTCTGTGATCGTCAGTGTCGAATAATTACCACAACGACGTAGCTCCTTGTCGTTTGGAAAGATGAAGCCACCAAGAGTAAGCCTATGATAAAAAACACACAGCAGTACTTGGGTGTACTTAAGAGAATGTAAATCTATACCTTCATGTAGTTATAGATCTACAACTCTGTCGATATATGAAGTGTGATACACTTTCAATTTCTAACTTTTGTTCGATGAACAAATTTGCACGCTGGCATGCAATCTGTCAGTTCCAGTTCAAAAGGAGCTTAGCATCATTCCAGTACTTAGTAGGCGAAATACGGAAAAAATTTTGAATTAGGCCTATATGAACTCTCCGCTCTTTATAGATCGAAAGTTGTGGATTCGGGGAATAAGAGATCGTACTTGTTTAATCGATGCTTTAGTACACCATAACAATATTACATTCGGAAAAAACTTTGATAATTAATAGACCTATGATCACATTTTGGTTCGAAAACAGGAACAGCCATGAATCAGGTAAACACCACACGATTAAAGTATTAACCAATATCCAAATTAGATCTGTAAGTTTGATTTGATAAAATAATATATTAGTGGCAATGTATTCGACTTTCAACGTCATTGTGTAACAATTAGCTTAATGTATTTTTATATATTGGACTATGACAAAGTTCCATGTTCTGAAGTGCCACCTTTTGCTCCTAGGGGAGCATGAATTCAAAAGAACATCGGAAACAACGTGGACAAACCGAAGTTAAACTTTCATTCTTCCTCTTATTAGCTGATACTCCATGAGATCTAGTCATAACGTATAAACTGGCAGCGCGCATTCGCAGTGGTATTATAATGACATGTGTTAAACGTCTGGGTTGGTTGGTTGGTTGGTTGGTTGGTTGGTTGGTTGGTTGGTTGGTTGGTTGGTTGGTACTGGCTACCCTGTATTATCCTTATTTGTGTGTGAAATAAGAAAAAAAAGTATACATAAGGGATCGGAAGGTCATGTACTTACATGGGGTATCTGCTAATACGTTGGTCTTAGGTTTATTTGTTTGTCTGTCTGATTGGTTGTTTGCTTGTTTGTATGATTGGTTGTCTGTCTGTCTGTCTGTTTGTCTGTGTGTGTGTGTGTGTGTGTGTGTATGTGTGTGTGTGTGTGTGTGTGTGTGCGTGTGTTTGTTTGTTTGTTTGTTTGTTTGTTTGTTTGTTATTGGCCATCCTGTATTATCATTATGTGTGTTTGAAACAAGAAAAATATACATACAGGGTCGCGAGGTCTGCAGTGGTCCCGGCCAGTGGAGGGCGATGGTGATGATCTTGGTATCCCAGTTCTCGGTCTATCTGACGGCTTGTCAGATCGTGGAGAGCTAGTGGGAGTGGGGCGGTAGGGTGAGAGTTCTTGTGAAGGAGAGGCATAGGAGGATTTGGGGTGGTAGTAAGTTGGGGGTTTTTGGGTAGGATAGCCGTAGCCAGGTTTGTCATAAGTTTGGGGGTTTTGGGTAGGATAGCCGTAGCCAGGTTTGTCATAAGTTTGGGGCTCATAGGGAGAATGTCCGTAGCCAGGTTTGTCATAAGTTTGGGGCTCATAGGTAGGATGTCCGTAGCCAGGTTTGTCATAAGTTTGGGGATCATAGGTAGGATATCCGTAGCCAGGTTTGTCATAAGTTTGGGGTTTTTGGGTAGGATAGCCGTAGCCAGGTTTGCCATAAGTTTGGGGATCATAGGTAGGATATCCGTAGACAGGTTTGTCATAAGTTTGGGGTTTTTGGGTAGGATAGCCGTAGCCAGGTTTGCCATAAGTTTGGGGATCATAGGTAGGATGTCCGTAGCCAGGTTTGTCATAAGTTTGGGGATCATAGGTAGGATGTCCGTAGCCAGGTTTGTCATAAGTTTGGGGTTTATAGGTAGGGTGGTTGTAGCCAGATGTGTCATAAGTTGGGGTTTTATAGTCCGGATGGTCGTAGCCAGGTTTATCATAAGTTTGGGGATCATAGGTAGGATGTCCGTAGCCAGGTTTGTCATAACTTGAGGGATTATAGTCTGGATGGTCATAAGTATTTTTGCCGTAGGCACTTAGTGATTGCTTTGGATTCGATCCCGAGTAGGAATTGTATGACGCTGGTCCGCCCTTGTTATAGGTTGGGATGTGGATGCTGTCTTTTCCATAGCCAGGACCTGGTGTTCCCTTGTCGTAGCCAGTATTGTACTGACACAAACAGCTATGGGCTGACCAGGATAATATAGAGGGGGGAGGAGAGAAGGGTAAAAGAAGAATAAAATAAAGTAATATTTACTATACCTACGGATGGAGTGGCCTTTCCTTTCTATAAAAAATTAATGCATTGAGTAGGAGGATATGCACTTTGAAAATACATGGATAGTCTATTTAAGTGCTCCTCCGTTGTTGTTGTTTTTTTTAAGACTGTGCGGTGGAGGCAAGGTAGTGGTGGTGGGGGTGGTGGTAGTGGTGGTGATAGTGAGGACTACGATTTGTAAGAAGAAGATTTTTTTGACGATGATTACAGTGTCGTATTTTTGAAAAATTATCCTTATTTTTTTCCCTACTTTTTTATGATTTATTTTAATATTTCATCGCATGTAGGAAAGAAAACACTTCTATTTTTTTCCAAAATAATTCGGTTTATCGAATCAGGCAACCTACAATAAGTGACATACCATCTAGACAGACTAACCCCTCCCACTTACTCGTACATGAGTGGTATCGAGCCATACATTGCAAACTGGAATTAGAGAGGTGATATATCAAATTCTTACCTAAGTGGTATAAGCAGACTATAGGGTATTTATGATCAGGTATGTTTCAGGGAACAAAGACACAAATATATGCTCTTGTTCCTTTCTTTTTAGTGTGTCATTTTCTCATCATGTGCATCTGTGCATCGTTTTGATTGCGGCGAGGTCAACCGCACTTTCTTTTTCCCACTTTGACAGCTATATTGTTGAATAAGCCATTAGGGGAACTTTATTGTCTATATGAGGGACGGTGATAGACTACTGTGGTTAAACCATTGCCTGGGAATTTTTGGAATGATGTCCCTTGCTGTGCTGAACAACGAGACGAAGAAGTGAGCAGCAAGCATGAACTAATCTTCAAAATCGATAGCCCTCGGGGAGGGTGGCGCCCTTTTTGTGAATATCGTTTGAAGGTTTAACAAACTGTAAAATGAAGTGGTCAGCTTTTTTTTTTTTTTTCGCCTCCTCAAGAACTGCATTTTGTTCGGCCAGCTTGGGATCGCCCACCGGAGTTCCTAAGCCCATGGAGAAGTCATCCCGCCTAGTCTGTGCCCTTCACCGTCTTATATGTTTTATACATATAGGCCTACCGCACTTGTCTGTCAAAATTCATCCCTCTAAACTTTCAAATTTTTTTAACTTTTCGTACCGGTCGTTCTCTCCTAAAAGTAATTTTACCAGTTCTCAGTGTGTCTTAGAATCGTCTTATGCCCGAAGAAGATCTTCTCAGGTCGAAAATTTGCAATATCAATTCTGTTTTATTTATTTGTGAGAACAAATATTTACGTCTGTTTCACAGTTTTCAATATTAACAATCTTAAATGTGATGATGATGATGCTGATTATGATGATGATGATGATGATTCATTCTTTTAGTCATTTACTTTCTGCATCTCGGGAAGGACGCCAATCCGAAAATTAATGTCTTTTTGTGGACACAAATGACATGATGACAAACCTGTACCATAATTATTGTCAAATATAATAATAAGCTTACAGGGGAGGGGGGGGGTGTCACTCTCAACATTCGACCTACTTTGAATAAGTAAACATTCACCTCAACAGTAAAGAATCAAGTACATCCTTCTCTCTGTCAAGAGTAACAAGCAATTCGTAACAGTTGCGTCAGCTGATTTTTTCAGTTAATATTTCTCCTTAACCTGACAATGACTTATAGCTTTGTGGTGACTTATTATTTTGTTTTAAATGTACTTAGACTTATCGAATATTTGACTGACATACTTCCATTTTTCCACATCAACACCTTACATTCAAATAGAGCAGGAAATTCGTTATCCACTGCAGAAGTCACTTTTACATTCTTGCAATAATATATTATTCCATCTATCGGTTTCTATTGGTATTTTGTTACTGCTAGTTCTAAATCTACAAAGAGAGCATTTGTATTGTATGGGTGACATATCTAGATATTTCTAAAAAATTGTAATTCAGTTTTTAAGTTAAAGAAATTGCCTCCAATTGAGTTTTCAGTATTGAATGCCCAGTTTGGAAGGACCTAATCTGTAGATGTACTATCAACTAGCCGAGTTATATGTTGTACATTTAATGACTGAGCCTTATTTCTGAGAAACTAAAGTTTAAAACGTTTCAGTCTTTTGTTCTAACTATTGAGCTTAGACATAAATGTCAGTGTGGTATTCAAGAAATGAATGGTACATTACTTTAATTATTTCCAGGGTTTTCTTGTGACAAATTCTAGCACAAGCTTCTCATAAATTTCCAACTGAATGGGGTATCATCCAGGATCTACTAGTAGCATGTATATAAATTGATGATGATGATGATGATGATGATGATGATGATGATGATGATGATGATGATGGTGATGGTGATGATAACGACAACGACAACGACGATGCTGATAAGATCATACTCACCTAACAACACTGCCAAAAGGCAGCTAACCACGCAAAGACGACCCCTAGCTGCAGCCATTACTGACCAATGAGACCGCCAACTGTGAGAGATGAGCTGGGGAGATCCCTTTTATGGTGACAGTTCAGGCTTGGCCTTATCGATGTATCGATAAATTTACATAATGTAATCCATACTGGCAAGTTAGATCTGCAGTGAATTATCATTTCCATCAATTAATTTCAGAAAGGGGTTTTAGGGAAAGATTACGAAAATTGCATGGTATTAGAGGATTGAAACATAGGGTACTATTTATATAATTTGATGCTTCCTGTTTTGGTTTTAGATCTTATATTATAACAGTTTTCTTGTTTTTCTTTGCTGCAGATAACTTTGATGCTATTATAGTCGATGTCACACTTGTTACGGTTCGTCTGCTTCTACTTTGCTATTTCCGAATTTTTCCTCTTGATATTTAATATCTCCTCTTTCTGTAATACCTTTTATCTTCTCTCTCTCTCCTATCAGATCTCTTTAAGCTATGAAAATTTAATGGGAATATCACTCCCAACAAATGGTCTTGCTTACGCATGTATTTTACATTGTCAGGTAAACCATATGGACAACTTTATTGGCTATACACAAGAACATTCTGATTGGCCTACATCATTACTGACATGCTTGCAAAATACACGTAAGATCACCAAAAATTGTGAGGAAAAGATATATAACCCCATCTTTTCCATAGGAATCGGACCTCTTTTGGTTTTTGTTGTTGTTTTTTTTTGTGGGGGGGGNGGGGGGGGGGTAAATAAATCGCAAAAAAAAATTGTTTCTTAAATTTGGGTTTGATTGCCCTTCCCCTTCTCCATCCCCTCACTTTCCCGAGCAGTGCTGTTGGTTTGTCTGACTCCATGACCCTGTATGAGAATATTAGACCTTTAAGCGTTTGCGCCTGGTTGACCAGAAGAATGCAGGATTAACTATTCTTTGAAACATATTTTACTTTGCAAACTGACTCTCACTTAGTGCATACACGAAGTGAAACAGTCATAAGAAACTGACATCATTAAATCAATCCTATGCAGGAAAAACTGAGGCTAACAAAACTGCCTTGTGGATTTGAGTGGAATATAGATCTAGATCCATAGTTCATGGAAATAGATTTAGACAAATTGAAATTTTGTCAGCGCATTAGTTCACATAGAACTGTCACGACCGGGGGAGATTCTTTTTTGTTTTGTTTTAATGATTGCAAGGGCCATGGGGGAAAGCATTTAATAGGTAAGTTGGAATGTCTGTGTTGTGCAAATGAGATGTGTTTTTTAACTTATGAGGTCTGAAGGCTTGCGTGCGAAAGTATGATGGAGGAGTGAAGCTTCAGACGCACTGACTTTTCGCCATCCGCCGAGGACAGCACGGCGCAGTGTAGTGATGAGCAAGATTCGAATCATAAAATTGGTGTGGATTCGAATCCCTCGGAAATATTTTAAAGTAAACAAAAAAAAAGGACAAAAGGTTCGATTTTTTTAAAAAATCCCTCCGTCATTTTAAAATTTGGGTCTTTGTCTAAATACAGTACAAGTGTAACCCTTTAGCTATTTAAAATGAAAATACATTATAAAAACCCCTATGTAGAATCTAGTTCCTACTTTCTTGAAACTCTAATAAGTCAGCTACTAGCGGAAAAACCCAAAAAATATCTCCCTACCCTCTGGATTCGAATCCTGATTCAGAGCTGTCGAATCTTAGTTATGGATTCGAATCCGGATTCGAGTCTTATAAGATTGTGCGGTGAATTAAGGCTACAAACAGCGTCGTCCCCTGCTAAGCCCCCCCTCCTCCCCCTCAAAGTAGATGTCCATGAGGATTTGTTGTGCCTTTATTCTCTATACTTAAGAAATATTAATCTAAAGACACATTTCAGAAATTCCATACTTTATTATACTTTTTATTCTTCTCACATTAGAACAGTTAAAAGCCGATTAAAATACAGTATCTGAAGAAATTATAAACTTTTTATGTTTTTAATATTATTTTTATAAAAAATATATTGCTTATTTTGATAGTGCGAGCAGGTGTAGTTTTTT
>JAWQUT010000028.1:943726-1008257 GCA_033807755.1 Ellobium chinense | reverse complement strand
AGGTTTAGTCACTCAAGTATAAAATTTGTGGTTGTTGCTGGGTGGATAAGGTTACCCTGTTTACTGAGTGAAAAGGCCTAAAATATTAGGGTGTCTGCTTCACTTCCTAAGTTCTCAAAATCTAACAGGTTCAGGTGCATTTTTCCTTGTGTCAAAAGTTGGAGAAAGAGCTAAACAACATATTTGGAAAGTATTTTGACACGGCACCCCAGGATAAGTTAATGAGAGGTTTAAAACCTAATATAGCCAACAGTGAAAAATACATTGGCATCTTCATACCTATAGGTCTACCTTTTCGTTGAACATCACACATTAAAAAACACATATTATCTTGAACTTTTTTTTTCACTTGGAATAACTGAATCTACTTACAGCTGATCGCATTTCACCTTTAGGTGTTTTGATAAAGTGATATTTCGATGCGTTGTAGCACGCTTTAGTTTGACTAGGCCCAGCGGTTAATATCTGAATAAAACTGAAAGGAAAATTCTACTCTGTTATTTACTATTACAGTTGAAAATGCTCAGTATAGCCGTAGTCATGTTGATTATTGTAATATCTAACTCATACAGACAAACACCCATTATCATACTGTAAAGCTGAGGAAACGAGTTCACTAATGCATTTCATTACAGAGCTCTTTACACCCATGAAATTTGACATGCCACAGTTTTCGTCAATGCCGAATTGCATGGCGGGCTATATCTGTTTTTCAATATAGAGAGCCTTTACATTTTTAATAACTAACTCTCCTTTACACAGCTTCGTGTACAGTTATCTGCCGTTCTGAATTTACTCAAATAAACGTTGCTGCTTCACTTCCCCTGGTCAAAGTTCACGGGTCAAAGATCTAGCCAAACGTTTGTTGTCTGTAGTCGGGAGGCCTTTGCCCCGAACCAGACGTTCGCTGTTTAGGCAAACAAAGCCCATTCGAAAAATGGATGTTGTTACTAGTCATATTACACTCATGGCAGCCCTCATCACGACCGATTCGATCCTGAAAATAGTGGTAACGGGTGCAGATTACACATATTATTTATACGTTAAGTCATGGAATATTTAATCATACCTACCGCGACACCATTATTAATTGCTTGTTTTAGAACAAAATATTAAAGGAAAGTTGAACCATTCTCCATACCATATTATACCATGTTAAAAGTACCCTATTATTCAGACAATAAAAGTCTTTCGAGTGTTTATTAATATAATATAACGCTTCAAACTGCCTTGGGCTACCCCTATAGCTATAAAACGCAAAGTTCGAATTCTTGCACCAGTTGCTGTCTTGCCAGTTCTCTGCGGACAGGTGATAACATACGAGTATAAGTATAAATCTATAAATTCCATTGCACGCAGTCGATGCGTCAAACAAATCATGCTGAGGCAATAAACATGCAGAATACTTTATCTAGCATACATGATTGAGCTGAAAGCTAAATAATACATTGTCTGATAGCAGTGCCTGTAGCTGCTGGAACTTAAGTGATGTCATCATTTTCCCACAAGCCTTTGCTGCTCAGGCAAAGGGCATAACTCTTGACGCACGAGGCGAATCCCAGTCACTCAAGCCCCCCTTACTGCATAATAAGTAAGCTGTAAGTTTCTTTATCTAGGCCAAAGCCGACCACATACACTCTACCACACACTCGTGGGGTAACAGAACTATGTTCTCTCTTCTCGAAATGGGCTCGGTAGGTATCAAGAAGCACTAATGCCGATTCTCAGGAAGAAAAAGCACCTGAAAACGTGCGCATCATCCTTTAAACCTTTGTGGGTATATGGAAACATCCATTTGAAATATGCGATGAGATATAATCTTAAGTTGAAGTTTGATTTTTATCTTTAAATGAATTTGATTTTACCCTCGAGTTACATGAAGTGAAGCGTAGCAAGGGATTTTGTATAGATTTGTCTTATCAGGCGTTACGAGCTCATCGATTCCGCTTTTGAGGGAAGTGTGGGAAGGGGACTCTCAACCAAAGATCTGTAAGATACTCAGTATTCTCACCTCCACTGAGCCTCAGATGCAGCCCGACTGATATACTTTCACTGTATGAATATACTGTACCTCCTCTCTCACCTGAACAACCACAGTGCCCCGAACTAAACACCCATTTGCTTAACCATTGACTATTTGAGGGTTTAATTTGGAGTAGGGTGGGATGAGAATTCAAGATTTAAAATTTGTTTTTATTTTTCGTAACAAACCGAGCCCACTTAAAATTGCTAGAAATGTCTTTGTGTCTTCAAATCACCTAAATGATCTTTGGCATGTTGGTCATGACTGTTTGCTGCCACACTATATCCATTGAAACGCTCCCATAGCGCAAAGCACACCCATGTGAAATGCAATATATTAGGGCTGCTACACTGATTTTTGCCATTTCACTTAAATTTAAGACCACATTTCATTGGATTTCACTAGCCACTCGTTTTAACGCATCTGAAACTTTATCTTATCGTTTATAAATGTTATTTGAATGCACATTACAGCTATTACTGGAACAGATATACTAGAAGTATGAAGTGAGCAAATAACAACACAGAAAAAGAAACACGTAAAGTTCATCACTTCGTAACATCATGTAGAAACTCTACAACTTGAACTGCTCTAGAGCTAACTGTACAGAACTTACACTTTTCAACAAATTTTCGGATGTAGGCTAAGAGAAAGCGTTAACTGTTGACTGTTTGTGCCAGATCGATAATTTGGTTGAGTTTTAACTATAATAAAGTAATCTGATTGTTACATTTTGTTCTTTATTTCTATCAATCAGTATTCAATATTTTCACTATCCTAAATACTGGGCTGAAATGCCAAAATAAATTAACAAAATAAGATAGGCCTACTGCCCAGGCAATGTTTCACTAGATTTACCCATTGTTGGCATTTCTTTCACTAGATCACTAGAAAAACTTAGTTTGACTAAATCTATGACAAAAAAATCACCAAGAATTGTAGCCCGGCATGAGATATGCAACAATCCTCTGGGTTTGTTTTTTTTTAAATTTTGGTGGGACCTGAAGCTAAAACTGGAAAGATTGAAAATGACAGCACGAACACTGACCTTCATGATATACTTCAAAGGCGGGGGGAAAAAAACCCCAAAAGGTCACATTGACTCCTACAAAAAAGAAACCCGCAGGCATTTTTTCAGGTCAGTCGGTGCACAAGTAAATCCAGCCGATTTATGATTGCCATAAAATTTAGGGAGATTTCTGTCTGATATCAGATTTTATTATTTTAGTGGGGAGTTCCCATGGAGCGCGGATAAAAGAATACAAAAAGGTAGTAGCCCACCAGGAGAAATTGGAGGCAGCTTAGTGGAAGTTTTCTGCAGGTGTATTCTTATTTTGCTATGGATTTTAAAAAAAAAAATGATACAGTAAATAATAGTTTTAGGAAAGCTAGGAGAAGTAGGTTTTGACAGAATATGTCATTAATAGAACTGTGGCTAGGATTAATTGTCCATTAGCTTTCCGATTACTCGGAGCATAATATAATCTTATCTGTCCCTCGCAAAAAAAGCACACAATTTTTTAAAAGCCAAAAACTAGGCATGACCAACATTAAAACTGGGGAACAAACGGCAGAGTCAGGCCCCAATAAATTTGCACCAATCAACTCCCCTACCTACAAAAATAATAATAATAATAATAATAATAAACAAAATGAAGATTATCCCCATTACAAAATTTAGGGGTGTGACAGCGAAGAATTGGTAACAGAGACAAGGATTTACATTAAAAGGGGGAGCACAACACATCCAAAATTAATAAAGGCCTTAGATCTATTTTCTGTCCATTTCTTGCAGAGTTAAGTCATGTGTTATTCAACACCACCTCATGTTATATAGGCTAGGACAATACACAACAATTTGCATCAAGTGTGTTAATACGTGTCCATTCAAAATTCAAATAAAAGAATTCACTGATTGATCCATCAAACTGAAGGCAAAAAGAATTTCTGACAGCTTAAATACTTTGAAATGTCAGCCTAACACATCCAAGTCATTGACCAAAATACATGTCCTACAAATTAAGTGCGAACGCAGCTGGTATTAGATAACTTAAATCTTTTTTTTAAAGCATCAACCAGAAATCTGTTGGAATACACAAAAAACAAAAAAACAACGGCGCCTTCCTCACTCCTTCTGTCCTCCCTCATCCTCCAAGAATCAGGCACCAAACACAGTCTTTCTCTCTCTCTCTCTCTCTCTCTCTCTCTCTCTCTTTCTCTCTCACACACACAACACACACACACACACACACACACACACACACACATAAGTGAACTCTGTAATTTCGAAATTGAACGAATCAGCAAAAAAACAGAAATGAAAACAGAAAATGGGAGCGAGAGAAAGGGGGAAGAAAAGTGAGAAAGGGATAATATTAACCAGTACCAGAATGGAGGGAAGGGAGAGAAATGTATGATATAAAACTGTAAGTTTGAGCTGTTGCAGTACTAAGTAAAACTGATGGGAAAATACGGTACGAAGACTTATTCTATGGTAGATATAAGGATGGATCCACAAAAGAAGAGCGGGAAAGAGAATGAAATGAATGGGGTTGGAAAAGAGAGGTGGTAAGGCTGAGAAAGATGAGTGTGGTGAATGAAAAACATGTAATGGAAATTCAAGGTGCGCAGAGGCGACTATAGAGCTAGTTTACTGTTTTCTTAAGAAGGGCTCCTCGAACTTGAGGCCACCGGTCATTTGATGAGTTTTTAGCTGCCAGACAGACTCAAATTTATTACTAACACCGCCATTACCACCACATTGCTCCACGATCATCAATAGCACCACAAATGAAATATTTGATTATATAAATACACAGAATTTAGACAGAATGTTGTTGCAGTCTGAAGCGGTAGGATAAAGTCTGGCCTAAAAAGGTCTGGTTTGGTCAAGGCCCCAGGGTATAAAATGAATCAAGACCAAAATTTATGCGCCGGGGTATATTCTGGGCAAGTCCAGATTATACGTGGGTATGTTTTAGGGAGAGTAATTATGGTCCACTACACCATTATGGCGGAGTTAGCAAGCGTGCGATTTTATGTGTAGCCTACCGGTACTAGTAAACTTCTCCCTTTAGGTGGCGCTGTTGAGCTGCAGCCACTTTCTAAGCCGAGTGTCCTGTTTTGTAACTTTACAATACAATCTTTGCTGACACTGTAAAGACTTCAGTGAACATTCTCTCTCTCTCTCTCTCTCTCTCTCTCTCTCTCTCTCTCTCTCTCTCTCTCTCCCTAAATTGTACCCTGCCCCTGCCCCCTGCCCCCTTTCTTAATACCGCTATAGATGGAACTTGACAGTGAGCATTTTCTTACATTTTTAATTCCTCACTCTGCACTTTCATATACAACGCGTGGCCAATGTACACGCACAAAGAAAGACGGAGGAAGTGAGTCATAGGAAAACTGATTGAGAAAGGCCAAAATTGTGACTGCTCACACCCGCGAGACTCCTAAGTGAAGTGAAAAATGATGAGCGCCACATCTCGAATTCTACATTGGTGCTGTCCGTGAAGTACTTTATGGCGAAAAGGGAGAACAATGTAGTATGGCAGTAGTATGTGCGTCCGATTGACTTGTGGACACTATTTGATCAAAACAGTGGAAGTGGACTTGACCTACTCTGGACAAATATTGGTGGAAAGGAATTCATAAGAAAAAATATTTATTCATTCACCCGCCGGGCAGAAAACTAGGACTCGAGAAAACTCCATGGGATTGTAGATCTACATATTACGAGGTATTAACAAATGACGGCTTCGAATAAAAGCAAGGACGACGTGACGTTTCAAAGTTTGCAATCTAAACTGCTGGGACTGGCCCAACTCTAAACATTAAAAAGGAATGTTTTAATCACCCCTTACTCTGTACAAATTTCAGCCTTAATATTCGATTTCACTGAATAAAATAAGAGGTTTCGAGCTGACAGATGCAGCTCTATTGTAATCCTGGACCAGCTTAATGCATTAAATTCGATGCAGGTGGTTAATAATGCCGCAGTGGGCAGGTAAATCCCTTTTAAGGTTGAGCTTCCAAGGGTATGAAACCTATTTTCGATAACTGCAGTAAGAATGTTGAAATTTGTTCTTTTGTATTATTGTCGTAGCATTATTTGAGCCGTATGCAATGAATCTGTCTATATCAACTTCATTGACGTTTGAAATTTTGTTGGAAATTGCAGCATGATATTGCATTGTGTTATGATTGTAGAAAGAAAACAATGCTGTAGGTGAAGGGGCAATGATATGATTATGATAAGTCCGGATAAGTCAAGTTGAAGTGGGATGCGAATTTGGATGAGAACATGAACATGCCTATCCTATATATTCTCACGCCCTGTATTCCCACAGCCCTAGATACCCATATAATATGAAAACCTTCCTACTTTCTGCATTAGTCTACCTGGTGACTGATCATTTCGTGGTCAATTCCACGCCCACCGAGTTCGCCAAGTCGCCCCTCCAAAGAACACAGGAGGGGAAACCCGAGAGTTGCAAAGAGGCTTTTTATGAACTCCTAGTCCTATGGGGCCGGACGGGTGGTAACCTCCGGACAAGAATTGAAATGGGGGTGTGGAGTCGTAGCTTATCCCCGCTTAGGATCACCGTGCCGGCTGGCCAATGACTGGGCCTGCTTTCGGGCCTCTGGGTGCAATGAGGTCCTAGCTGGCTACCCCGACTCGCCACTCCACGGGGGTAGTCTGCGTTCGAGGGGAAGTGGGATGAAGGGCCACCCGCCCTAAGAAATCGGTGGCTCTGCGGACCGCCCCCGTTCTCCGAAGGGTCTAAGGCTGCGAGCGAGCACATCCACAAAGCTGAAATTATAAAGGGACTCATGACGTACTTACTAGTGCCACGCGAACACCAGGAGTATTCGTTACCAATGGTATAGGGCCTGCGTGCGGTAGTTGTGACTCGATCGGTCCATTGGGTAAAGAAAAAAGATAAAGATCCCGGACCGGTTTGCTGTTGCAAGCGAGCGGGGTTATCGAATGCTCACTAAGATGAACACCCAACCTATTCCGTATCCCCAGGGCAGCCCAGACTGGGGTCCCTTCAGCTCACCCCCGCCTCCGGGTCCTGGCCACTCTACCGCTGGGCACTCAGCTTGCGTGGCATTAGTCTACCAGTTGCTGTTTTAAAAGTTTAGCCGGTGTATCATAATATTAATACTGTAGCCGGTCTGTAGCAGCAATCTAGTGACAGGTTTTAAGGTTAAGAAGATCTAATTTCTAAATTAACTGGATAGGGTTGAAATTTTGCTGATCTGAAATTAAAAAAAAGAGAAGATTTCCATATCCATGTGGGCCATCCTACAATATGCGCCTAACCAGCATTAATAGTTAACTAATACTAATAGTAATAAACACACTAACCACCCAGATATCATTTTGATGGGGTTGTTATAAAATAAAAGGGCTTCGTTACTTGTTGTAGCGGATACACAAAGGAAGAAAAGTGGTTGTTTTTAGATCTTGCAATTTCAGTTTTCCTTGCATGCTGTAAGATGGCCTACAATGGAAATCCTTCCCCCCAAAAAATACAATTTTAATTTCACCACGAATGGAAGTTAATGTGTCAAAAACATGGCCAGTTAAGGGTATAGAGATTATGTGTACTATAATGTTCCATGTCATCAGGATTCACACTGGTTCAAATCTGGTATTGACCAGGTTTACTTATTCTGCATGAGCATATGCAATGACACTCTAAAACCATGTAGCACGCAACCATTTTTGCCATAGCTCATTTTGAAAAATAAAAGAGGTCCTGACAAATTAGAGACTAAGACAGTCAGTGGATAAAACAAAAAACATGATATGCATTCAAACTCAGTATTGAGAATGCAGTAGCGGGAAGTGCATATTATTCTCACAGTATTTGCCATAGGTTCACTGATATGATGAGAGCCTTGATTGCGGAAAGTAGGCAGTTCTGTTCACACCGAGACTGCATTTTTCTGCAAGAGTGCAAGACCTGGTCATGCATTTTAATGAAATATTCACTCCTTGGGCAATATTCAGGAACATAGGGTCATAAGACCATGGGAACATAGGGCATTGGGAATATAGGGCTGACCCTAATTTTGACCTACTGAATAAATATAAAGCCATTTGACTTGTTTCCCACAGAGAGGGACTTACAAACATATATCTGTCTTTATGAACATTAAGGCTAAGGGTTTAGAAACCTTGTCTTGATGGGCATTAAAGTTGAGGTTAGATCGCTAGACTTCTTTGTCTTCTGCATTTGACAGTTTGACCAGACCAATCTAGGTCTTTTATAGGGTTGTGTGCAGGAGGTCATTGTGTGCAGGAGGTTGCTGTGTTCAGGAAGTTGCCATTGGTCCCAATTATATAGTTTTCTTTGCAGTAGGGATCCTTTCTGCCAGAACCTCAGTCCATGCCTGGGATTGGTAAGACAGTCCTGCAGAATATATTCTGGGATCCATCTACCAGCTGCTCAATGACCACAATGTCTTGAGCTCAGACTGACAGTGGTGGTCTGTTCTTTTCCACCAAAGGCATAGTTGTTGTAAAGACCCAAACTGATATCTGTCATTTTCTTCTCCTTATTTCTTTTTGAAGGATTGTCTCAGATGGATTTTAACTTCTCTCAGACTTTGTGGTTCTTTAGGGGTGTGGAAAACTGCCTCTTCCTTTTGCCAGTTCTCTGCCTTCTCATTTCCCTGAATACTGCAGTGGGTGGTTTTAGTGTTTACACCTCAGGAGATGCCTGCAAATGTTTTTATCACATCACAATGGGTTTTCTGATGCCCCTCCTTGTATTTTCTCCAGGTGTGGCTTCCATGTGACTTCATTGTTGATATTGTTATTGTTAGTAGATCTACTCAGTATTGTTTCATTCCATTCCACCCTCACTGACATAGCTGCTGCCCAGCTTCAGCAATTTTCCATTATTTTCATTATGTGTCAGTTACATCCCAGGAGAAAAACCCACTCTGGATTACTTTGGTCATCTATAATGTGTCCGGTGTGAAGTCCTCTACTAGATCATGCATTAGTCCCTGCATATTCATTTCCATTCATTGTGTTGACAAAACCATGAGCCTGTCACTGAACACAGGATTGTCCCATGCAAAGGCATCATTCCCAAATTTGGAAGCTGTATCGATGAGAAAAATATTTTTGCTGTCAAAGCTATCAAAAGCAAGCCAGCATTGTATTTATGTTAATTGCAAAGCAGTAGACTGATCCAACCAGGTGTAGTTAGATTGATGTTGTTTGTCCTCCCCTAATTTATTTCATGGTGAAAATAGTTTTTAACTTTAATTTTAACTTTAATGCACAATGTTACAGTATTTTCTCCAGGTCATATAGGTTGATGGAGACATTCCTCTGCTGTCATAATTTTTTTTTTTTTTGTTTGGGGGGGGGGGGGGNGGGGGGGGGGGGGGGGGGGGGGGGAGATGGAAAATTTTTATAGGGATTTTAGGTTTTGCTCAAGTAATTCAAACTTTAGAGTGCAGGAAAGAAGAGAACAGCATGCATTCAATGTATTTTTAGGGAAGAATTTCAAAATTTATCGGGCAGATCATGCACTCAGGAGGGAACACTGGTGTTAGAGAAAAATACTCTTTATATGCCTCTCATTTTTTTATCCTCTTAAATTTCCAGACAGGTCCAGCTGGTAAGAGAACCATGGACATAATGGTGTACATGGGAATGAGAGTACTTGGCTACACAGTAAGGTAAGGAAATTGCCTTAATTGATGGTGCTGGAAGTATAGACAACACCAGGTTTGTGCAAATTCCACCAGAAGTGTAATTCAATTTCAGTGCTTGCTAAAATTTGGAATTAAATCCCAATTCTACTTCAAAATGTGGAATTATAAATCCAGTTTCCAATTCCACCTTGACAAATGGAATTAACTCCATTCCAATTCTAATTCAGGCAAACCTTTCAAGACTCAAGGAGGTAACACGACATTATTACAAGTTCAAACGTACGGCTCTATAACAAACATTTCTACTGTCTTTAGATACATGATAACAGTTTAAAGTGCGACTAAAGTACTTTTATGGTGTAGTGCACGGAATCCTGTGAAATTACTATTTTAACATGCATCAGTGATTCAAACTTCCTACTGAGCATCTCAAACCCATCAAATCTAACGCGTTTCGAAGAAATCACAAAGAATAACACATGCCCATGCCCTCCTGTGTTAGCGTCACCGCTGCTTGCCTCGCCTGAAATGCGTGACGTCACCAACGCCGCTGTACATGGCTCAAGGCCATTACGCGTCGGGCTCAAGGCTATTACGCGTAGCGCTGCACTCAGTAGGGCTCGCTCCCATGTGGAAACAGTGTGTTATTTTTGTGCGATAAACTGTAAATCTTTCCCAACACACACTTATTTTGCCGAGTTGGTGGCCGAGGGTACCATACAGCACTTGGAGGCATCTGTTTAAGTAAACACTGATGTGGACATGCTTGCTAGCAAAGTTAGATCTAGATCGAGACTAGTCTACTAAGTTGAGAGTAGTCTAGACTAGCACTTGGTCAACAATACAGAGAGCTAAACTGTGACAGAATGCTTGCTTACCATTCCGGAACTGGTGGTCCAATAGTCTTCTCCTCAGTTATATCCTCGTCATCTGTTTTTCGGTGCAGGGGCTCGACCGGTGCTGCCATTGTTCTCGATCGAAAACACTGCGACTTCCATGCTGACGTGACGTTTCCGGTACGGTTTTGCGGGTGCTTTTCAGCGATTTCGCAAAATGTCGAGCAATTTTAAGCTCTAGTAATTTTCTTACAATTTCAGAATAAGTTAAAAGTTGTAAAATTAATTATCGAAATATTATTTTTTAGCAAAATGATGACTTTTGATCTAAAACTTGATATTGAAAATATAAAAACTGTCGGAAATCACATTTTTTCTAGCACTTTAGTCGCACTTTAATGACATATGTACTACTATAAAATATGCATTGCCACTCAATACTTATTGACTGTCTTATTTTGTCAACCTTTAAAATATGCATGTTGGTCAGAAATAAACAAACTAGACCATACAAATCTTTCCTCTGTGCTTTTCTCATGAAACTTTTTATTCGTATAATCACAGTAAATATCTTCAACCCCTATTCCACTTGAAAACAAACATTACTCACACACCCATTTCCAGAGAGAAAATTCCCATATTTATAAACCCAACCATCCCTTTTCTTTTTTTCATTGTACAACTTTAATCATATCCTGCAGACACTTAGAATATTGTTATGGTATTGATTTCTTCAGCACCAATCTTTACCCGTGCACAGATCCTCTTACAGGCTCAGGCAGCAGAAGTTTCACCCAAATTTATGCGTTCTCAGTGGCTTTTTTTTTTTTTCAAATCAATAGCCTTGGGAGGCTCATATCATTTTAAAGAAGGCTGTATAGCTGAAACACTTTATTGCTGTAAGTGTTTATGTTTACATTAATTTCACCAGTGGTTTTTGAAAAGCCTAACTTCTTGCCTTCTTCACTTTATTAATGTCTTTCATTTCATCATCAGGATGATCCTCGGACTGGATGGAATCAGATGAGCTTCAGTTTGGACGGCCAGTGAGGTGCTCTTGTTAGTACAATATCACTACAGCTGCGCCTAGAAATTTCATGAGGGCACAGCCATCAGTTTTTTTGCTATGGCTGATGATGACAGCATAACCATGGCAGATAGCCCTAATGAGGAATCGTATTCGGACATCAGGACACATTCATTCGATGTTCTCACTGACCATTATGAAAAGTCGGCTCCTGATGAGAGTGGAGATCACAACCCACTAGATGCCATCCCAGCCTGCTCCTCGGCTATTTCAGACATAGATGCCTGCAATAGTTATCAGAACCCACACTCTGATGCTTTTAGAGCAACTGATAAATTCAGTTCAGATTCGGCATGCACAAATGAAAGCAGAAATTTAGATACAACAAACTATTTTGATAGGTCTGGCATAAGCTCTGCTGATGATGGAAACTTCCACACCAACAGTGATGCTGAATTGAACAAGTCTGAAAACTGGGAAACAGACCAAAGTGCTGCAGAGGTTAGTGGAAACAAGAACAGCAGGTCAGATGGAGATAAAGATCAGAGTGAAGATACTGGTGATGATGAGCAGTCTGATAATGATGAGCAGTCTGGCAGAGACATGCAGCACCATGGGGACGAGGATGCCAAGCACTCTCATAAAGACAAGGGTGATAGTTCAGTGGCATTTTCTTCATCTGTGGTTACAACAGCTTCTGAGGGGGGAACTCTTCAGATGTTTTTGGTTCCTGATAATGACCTGGGTGCTGACAGTTCTGGCAATGATGCCGATCAGCTGCAGGCTGGTGAAAAACTTGATGATAGTGAGGTACAGAACTCCTCAAATGATACCTTGCAGGGGACTCAGGATGAGGGAAAGCCATCTGTGGGCATTCCTGAAGAGGAGCACGGTAATAAATTGGAGGAGGAGGAGAGTGCTGTGAAGAGTGAGGTAGAGGAAACTAAAACTAGCCGAAGGAGTTTGAGGTTGAAAGCTGGTAAACGGTCAACACCATCCTTCAGCTATAAAATCAATTCAGATGATGAAAACCTGACTGACATTGAAAATGAGATTTTGGCTATGAGAGCAGCTGTTGCAAAAACCCCCAAATCTTCAAGAGGAAAGGGTAAACACAGAGGAGGTGGAGCTAAGCCATACCAGTGTGACCAGTGCAATGTCACTTGCAAGACAGCTTCAAATCTAAAGCAGCACAAACAGACGCACAATTACAAACCATGGTCCTGCTCACAGTGTAACTATTCTTGTAAAAGGAAGTCTGATCTTAAGAAGCATGAAGAGACACATGGGCCTAAAGATCTATATCGGTGCATGGAGTGCGATTACACAGGCAAAAGGCTGAAATACTTGAAAAAACACATGCGCACACATAATAAAGGAATGCAGTTTTCCTGCCATCTTTGTGATTACAGGTGTTTCAGCAAGGAAGCTCTGGATTATCACCTGCTGGGGCATTCCAATGTGAAGCCCCACAACTGTGTAGAATGCGGAGAAGGATTCAAGCAGAAATCTGCACTCAACAAACATATGGTTGTGCACTCCAGTTACCATCCCCATGCTTGTGCTGTATGTGGTGCTGCTTTCAAAAGGAAAGATCATCTCCGAAAGCATGAGCAGAGACACAAGCAGAAAAAGGAGGGTGACAAAAGCACCATTGAGAATGATAGTGTGAAAGATAAGGTCAAAGAAGAAGTGAATTTAGGAGATGATGATGACGGTGGGGGTGATGATGATGATGATGATGCACAAACCGATGATGATGATGATGGGGACAAAGACATCAAAATTGAAGGAACCTATGGATTCATGAAAATGAGGGGAGGTCCCATCAAGTGTAACCAGTGTAGTTATTCTTGTGCTACTAGAAATCTGCTGCGCCGTCACATGAGGCGGCACTCGGACAACAAACCATTTGTCTGTGGACAGTGTGGGGCCTGCTTCAAAAGGAAGGACCACCTCAAAGTTCACAAGTTCACCCACAGCAATTCAAAACCTCACAAATGTCCACATTGCTCATACGGAACTCACCGCAAATATCGGCTCAAACTGCATATTCTGACCCATCAGACCATCAAGCCCATCAAGTGTTCCATATGTACGTACAGCTGCCGCAGGGAGTGTGAACTGAAGTATCATATGAGAAATAAACATGGTATAGAGCCAGACCCTCCGGCCAAAAAAGAGATAAATGCTAACGCAACCATTACAGAGACAGGCGAGATAGAACTTAAGTGTACACTCTGTGATTACACCTGTGACTCTCAGAAAAGGCTGAAGTACCACATGGCTCGGCATGAGAATAAGACCCCACATTCCTGTCCCCACTGTGACTACAAGTGCAGCTCCCGCTCTAGTTTAACTGATCATTTGCTACAGCACGCAGGAATCAAGCCTTGTCTCTGCTCCATATGTGGCATGGCCTTCAGAAACACTTCCCGTCTCAATCGCCACAAGCTTGTGCATTCAGACCTTAAGCCTCACGGGTGTGACTTCTGCGATTTTTCCTCCCGCTCAAAATACAATTTAAAGCAGCATATGCTGCGCCATACTGATCAAGAGAGAGCACGCAGGCGAAATAGGCGACCACCAAAGCCAAAGAGCAGTAGCAGCAGCAACAATAACATTAACAATACTAATAACAACAACTACAATAATAGCAGCAGCAATCAAGTGATAAAACAGTCCTACCAACCTGATTTTCAATCCCTTCTGGGTCAGATGGGCACAAACTTGTACCCAGAAACAACTCAGCCGCAGCCAAGTGAAGTGAGCCAGATGACCCATGATTCACAAGACAGCTCCAAATTCATGGGCCCTTCAGGCTCTCAGGGAGGTATAATGCCTCAGTATTTTGGTCGAAATCAAATGGACATTCCAAATGACCACATAAAACACAGGGACAGGCATATGGACCAAAACAGCAACAGCGGATTTAGCACAGGTTATCAAAGCCCCAGTGTCCATGTCAATCCTTTTCAGGTGGACAGATCTCCAGGCCCCTCTTCAATGGCGCAGGCACCACCATACGGTGACCCGTATCAACACCCAAATCCATTTCTGAGTCACAGCAGCCCCATGCCGTACAATCCAAACATGAACATGGGTCACCCCAATCCAAATTTCTGCTACATGGACAGAAATGGGGGTGGGTATGGCTTCCCCAACCCCTACTTTTACAATGAGACGGTGTTTCCTGGTAATATGAATCCCAACATGAATTTCTATATGGGTCCAAGCAGCAGCAACACCTATCCCCTGAACCCAAGCCCGGCTCTGCCCATGAATCAGAACATGGCTCACATGAACCCTCAGGTCAATCAGATGCCCCGCCCACTTCCTGCCCCAGTTCCTCCCCATCTGCCACCCATTAATGAAAATAAGAGTCGGCCCATCTCTGAAAATGAGGACTCCCATATGGACGATTTGCCACACAGTGAGGACCTGTCTGTTGATATGCCAGTAGATAAAGGGAGTAAACACATGAAGGATGAAAGCTCCATAAAGCCACCAAGGTGTCAAGCAAAGAAGACAGGTGCCACCTTGGATGGTGGCAAAGCTGCTGTTGTGAAAAGTGATCAGGGGGAAAGTGGCACAAAGCCAACGCACATCTGTTCTGAATGTGGCTATATCTGTCTCACCAACACTATGCTGCAGCGGCACAAGACAACACATGTTGACTTGAAGCCATACAAATGTGAGGACTGTGGGAAATCATTCAAGCGCAGAGACCATATGAAAGCCCACGCGCGCACCCACTCAAATGACAAGCCTTTCAGCTGCAAGCACTGTGAGTACACATGCAGCCGCAAGTATCGACTGAAGCTTCATGAGATGACCCACAGTAGTGAGCGCCCCTTTGCTTGCACCATATGTGAGACTGCGTTTGAAGAGAGTGAAGAGCTGGAAGAGCACATGAAAATGCATTTTGATGGTGTCAGGTTTTCCTGCCACAAATGTGACTTCAAATGTGAGGACAAGATGGAACTGAAGTTCCACAATGAAACGCACAAGACTTACCTGTGTGAGAAGTGCAGCTACGTATGCCGATCCAGCAGGGAATTCAATAGCCATAAACGTATGCATGCTGAGAAGGAAGAGCTCACCTGCTCTATCTGTAGCTACACCTGTGATTCTCAGAAGAGGTTGAAGTATCATATGGAGCGCCATGAGAACAAAACACCTCATTCCTGTCCCCAGTGTGACTATAAATGCAGCTCTCGGTCAAGCCTGACTGATCATCTCCTTCAGCATGAAGGTCTTAAACCCTATTTGTGCTCAATATGTGGCATGAGTTTCAGAAATGTTTCCCGTCTCAACAGGCACAAGATGACGCACACAGACATCAAACCGCATGCATGTGAGTACTGTCCATTCTCTTCAAGGTCAAGATACAATCTGAAACAACACATGCTGAGGCATTTTAAATGATGTTAAGAGGTCTTCTCAGTGTTTGTTAGAGTTAAGTTATATGGTGTCTGCTAGAATCCAACTACTTCCTTTTCAGCCCCCAGCAGTGGTATACTAAACAGGTCCATTCCTAGTTGCCGGATCAACATCGCATGATGTCAAAATGTATCAGAGAATGTTGGTGTAAGATAGCAGAACAGAAAAGGATGAGAGCGTGTGATGTTGGCCTCTCATTCTCATTATCAGTCCTCAAGCTGGTCATGTTAACATGGTGAGGGGAGCAGATATGTCCTAATAAGGCATGCCACACCTGTGAAGGTAAATGTGACAAGCCCAGAGGCAAAACTGAGGATTGCCAGAACAACCTAAGAGACAGTTCTGAAATGGCACAGCACCAATCAGGTCTAAGTAGTGATGTGCATCCATATGTGATCAGATGACACCGGGAGGTCAAGCACAGAGGAGTTGCCAGAATTCTTAGCACAGACCTCCTTGCTTGAGAATGATCCGCACATATATACAGCAGCAAGTTGACTTGATCTTTTGTGCAGCATTATTATGTCATTTGAAATTGAAATAAGAAGGTTGTTTCACTGTATGCACGCACTTATGCACCACACTTATCTTGTCATTTTCTCTGTGCCAGACGATAGATACAAATCTGGGATGTAATGGCCTCAGGGCAGGGTAAACAACACCACTTTGTGAGATTCTGAGATCTGGTAAAGTGTGTCTCTGTAGTCATATCGCAGTTCCTGTTTATTTTAAACTTTATGGGAAATAATTTGGTATTCATTTTGCACAAACTTTGGCTATTATATTCATGAAAGAGGAATTACTGTCCATTCAAGAAACTAAGGGTCAAAGAGCATCCCACAAGAAATGAATGTGGACTTCACTTGCTTTGTTGTATAACAGCTGCAACGAGAAACAGTTCTTTTCATGGACAAATAGAAACTCTGATAAATGAAGGGATCAGCATGGTGGAATAGACTGTGGTGCAGTAGTGGACAACAGTCTTAAAGAGACAGGGGTAGTTGTTTGCTTAACAGCCTTATAAGTCTACATTATTTTTTCATAAACTTTACACTGCATATACTTTTCCTTTTGCCTGACAGTTTATAAGAAAACACTGCAGGAATGTCAGGATTTTGACCTGCTTGCAGGTTGCCATTTGAGGTTACTCAGACTGTATGATGTCAGAAAGTGAGATAGGCTATTCAGCGATTGGTCCAGACAGTTTGCTCATGTATCTGCACCAATCATCTGCTAGCTTGTCTTGTTATATAATGTCAGACAGCACTGGAAATGGGGCGTACAAAGGGTGAAAATTCTGACATTCTGGCATCCTTTTCTCAAAAATGGTCAGGCAGAAGGAAAATTTATTGGGTTCAAAGTTACTGAAAAAAGAACATGTATTTTTTAGGCTATGAAGCAAATATCTACTCCTTGTCTCTTCAAGGGCATAAGATTTTCATGTTTATAAATTAATTGTTGTACATAATACTTATGGAAATCAGTCAATTATTATAAATGTCCTTGACAAAAAATATTCTATTTGTGTACATGGTATATTCAGATCTTTGGAAAATTCATTGTTTAATTCCCTTCTTCTTGTAAATCCCTTTTAATTCCCTTTCCTTGTAAATCTTGTGCTCTAAGTACAACCTCTTTTTATTATGTAAATGCATGTGTTTGAATTAATTTGAGATCATTCAGTATCCTGAGGGGATATTTAGACAGTTTTATGTTCAGTTTCATCTGAGCTAGACTAGTTTTACCCTGTTAAATCTTGTATTGAAATGCATTGGTGTGGCTGAGGCTGACACATTGTTTAAAGGTCAGTGTATCACTACAGGTTCTTGGTGTCAAGTTGTTTAGGATTTTTTCATTTTCATGTACCTGTCTACTATTGAATAAATTCTAAAGTCGGTTTAGAGACCCGTTATACGACAACATGTTCTTGTTAACATATACAATCCTTATTTGGATGGGTTTCAAGGACAAGAAAAGAGGGAAAAACAAAAAAGGAACAGGGCACAAAGATACAGACTCAACCACAATCCATTTATGACCTAAAAATACAGTCGAGCACGGAAAACTCGAATTTCTCCGGGATCGAAAAAAGTGTTCGAGATTTCCGTTATTCGAGATTCCCGTGACGGCAATATTTTCACAATTACCATGGACTAGAGGGACTGGTAAGGGGAGATAGCCACACGACACTAATCTGCTTTGATCTTAACATAATTAGAATTACCTCCCTTCCCTGTTTCCGACGTTTCACATTAATTAATGACAAACAAACTGAATTTAATGAACAGAAGACGAAAATCACCTGATTTCGTCAGAGTAAACCGAACTTCGGTGCATAAGTGTAATCCTGATGTGTTCGACGTTATTCGAGGAAAAAAAAGAAGTTAGGAACGGCACTATTGCCAGTCTGCTATTAGGCTACCTATCGCCCCGCCACGTCACTCTGTGCGCATCGCGTCATGTTCGACGCAATTTATCGCAGCGTGTGTTGACCTAGTCCACCACCCGCCAGGTCGCTCTGCATGCTCAATCACTACACCACCCCCCTCCCGCTGATTCAATAGAGCCACACAAAGCATTGTCATGATCCCTTGCCCATCACCACGGCACTCCAGCACACCCTTCCCTTATCACCAACAGCCTGGGACGAGCAACGCCAGACAAAGAAAGGCTTTATCGGTCATTTCGCCGCTTTGAGATCGGCAGATGATGATGAAATCGTTCGAGAAATGCGTGTTGAGAGTTCGAGAAAATCGTGTTAATAATACAAAGAAAATAGAGGCATTTAAAAGGGGCCGAAAAAAACGTTCGACATTTCCGTGAATTCGAGATTAGTGTGTTCGAGTTTTCTGTGCTCGACTGTACATACTAAATATTATTTTTTCCTTTTTTAAAATACATAAAACTAGACGTATTTGGTAACTAGAAGTAGCATAGCCAAATGCTTTTGGTATTGGACTCAAGATCAAATGATTGTGGGCTGTGTTCCTGATCATGGTCATGTTGTATATGGCCTGGGAAAGCATTTAAATCAGATTTTCCTCAGTCCATCTGTTAATCGGGTACCTAGCTGTGAGCCATAGCTATTGTCAGAATGCTAGCCTGTAATTGGCAGCAATTATATATGCTCTCCAGAGAGTTGAGAAAGTTGTCAAGTGATTAGGCCTGCAGGTAAAATAATAGTGTGAAGTCACATGAGCAGACATTGGCCTTGATACAAGACTTATAAACCGCAACATTGTTATTAAAGAATAGTCAATCCATAAAAATAAAATAAATTTCAAGAATTGGCATATTTTTTAAGACATAGCATGTTACATGGAAAAATTCTAATTATTATTTCTGTACTTTGTCACAGTCATAGGCAGTTTGCCAATATCATTTGAGTACGTTTTCAGGAAAAGGGAAAAATCTGTACTAGTGAATGTAAGCATATAACGCCAATCTAACATTTAAACGGTTTTTGTGCTGCAAAGGAAAAAAGAAGTCTCTTTTGTAATAGCATAAGTCTCCCAAAATCTAGAAATTCTTCCGCCAATTGTACAACAGTTTTTATATATATCTTACTGTTCATCGTAGGCAAATGATACCTGTGGTGATGACAGGCACGCATGTATTAGACTATATAGCCTCCTCACTTGCATGCAGCCTAAAGGGAAATCAAGGTGGACTTTTTTACATTAAGGTTCTTGTCTCCCTGTCAGTAGAAGAACTGAATTGTTGTTTGCTACGCAATAGTGTGAATTGATCCCTACATCAGTACAAATTGATATTAGATGTGTATTAGATGTACTATCTATCCAGTGGGTATTTTTGGGTGATACAGAAAATCTGACTTGGGTGCTACACAGTGTACCGCATTCTCTTTATTATGAATCCACAAGAATAGCTGCATGAAAAGTTATTGCAAATGCGATGTATTTTGGTCATAAGGGGTTAAATGGTTGGGAAAGTGAGGGATAGATTTAAAATTTCTTTGAAAACATGGCATTTTACCTTATTCTTTCATGGTTGAGGCAGAAGGAAGGGCTAAATTGTGAGAAGGACTTAAAAATATAATGACTTAAGATTCATTTCATTTAGCCATTACTAACACCCTGGAAATGCAAGTGTTAGTGAAGCAAATAAAATCCTTTTGATTATGCCAACACCATGACATGTAGAAATATGATTTAGCTGTCCTTAAGCAGTGTGCAGAGCCATTTGAGCCAGATATGACATTGACCGCATAGACTATTATTGTTGGTTCTGTCATTACCAAGGATCTGTTTTGGAGAAGCAATTTTGTGTTAATTTGTGGATCTATTCTATTTTTGTTGGATATAACTGAACAGATAAGATTTCAAAAGTAATGCTGTCTCTGTACAGGTTTGTAAAAATTTCAATGGATTTACCTTCAGTTTTGTTCCATATTACCTCCTTTTGTCATTAATTAAAGCTTTTCCTGCAAATTTTAACTTTATGTCACTGGTAACATGAAGAATAGTAACATAACTGAGGAGTAGTTATGGAAAGGTATGTTTGTCATGAGCATGTAAGGGGTAGAGAGTCCGTGGTGTTACACGTGCCACATCTCAGGAGAAAAAAGAAACTTTGTTTTTTTGTGTTTCATGTCACTGGAATTCCCAATTTTTCATATTTTTGTTGTTTTTGACTTTTAAATAAAGAGGAATTGGACGTGCTAAGTGGCATTATAGCATTACCCGTGATCCTTCTTTGCTCATCTTGCATCTGCAACTGTTAGATCTAAAGATTTCCAACTGCATAAAGCGTAGACACACTGTATGTATGAGTCATTTAGAAAGACTAGGCATTCACATCAGGTTCCAACTGTTTGCCCCACCATAGTCCAAAGGCAAAGCTGTGGCATGGGACATCAGAATGCAAAGCCCAGTCATAGAGGGAAACTCCTCCAGCCCTCTTGCTGTCATGTTAAAAGTTGATGTGGTGGTCTTAGTCCCACAGTTACCCTACAACTGTGTCAGAGATAGATTGGCTTAAGTGAAAACTAATTCTAGTGTCTTCTAATAAAAGGGTTTATGTTGGTTTATTCTCTTAAATCACTTTTTCACATCTTCACGATTATTTTATCTCCCAGCTAAAAATTTTGTTGCAAAACTGCAAATACCTTTGGCTTAATAACAGAAATTTGACAAAAATTTTATTGACTTAAACAGAACTACCCTATTTTTTTCCAAAGCAGTCTTGGCAAAGATAAGCTCTTTTGTCAGAAAAAGTAAGAATTTTAGTGGCTATCATTAACAAAAACACCTTCTCCAAGAGCACCGAACTTTACAGAATCTGTGGCCTGATTTCATCTGTGCAAGATAATTGCTTAAAAGCCTTGCTATGGATGTTGTTGGCCAGTCTGTGGGCAGGGTGGAGTATATATGTATATTTTGCTGATTTTGAGATGTCTGAATAGGATTATCATGTTAAAATTACAGTAGTACACTGTAGTAGAAAAAGAAATGGCAGTCAGTCTTTATGCTGTGGTTTGCTTGTTGTTCACATTATGAAGTTTGTTGTGGGGATGCTGAACGTCAGTGGTACATGGATATTTTACAGAACGAGCCATGGTTTTATCTGTTGAGTTTGCACGAAAAGTGTACAGCAGCAATGTGGGACATTTGAAGACAAATCAGATGTTGCACCTATGTAATGTAAATAATTTTTATATTGACAAACAGCCATAAACATACATTTTACAATCAGTTTTCTTGATTAAAATGTTGTTTGGAATAATTTCTGATTGTATTGTTAAGTGCTGATATGTGTATGAAAGCACTGTGATTAAAATGTAAATGATCGGATGGGATTATTTGTAGTGCTTTTATGTTGTTTGAATTTACCTCTGTAAAATTCATAATATCTGATTGTTGTGTAAAAGTGCAATGTACTGCAGGGAATATTTTAATATTAGCAAAACAGAAAGTTTCTATTTGGATGGAGACCTTTAAAAGCTTCAGAATTTCATTTTTGGAAAGATTGAGGTAGGATGTCATTTTTACCTCCAATTGTCTCGTCTTATGTAAAAATCACAGTCATAATTTCTAGCTCAGATTGATAGAAGATATTAGAATTTAACTGCTGAAAACATGCCTGTCACAGCAAAAGTTTCTAAAGCTTCTTCTCAACTGCTGAGCTTACTATGTGACCCGGAAATCTCTCACAGTGGATCATCACAGGAATCCAGCATCTTTGATAAGGACACAAGATACTTATCTCAATCCCTTTGACTACACCTCTCTCAGTTGCTCTATTTCTATTTCTATTTCTGGCCCTCATACTCGTATTCACTTGCCTTTCATTAGTATGTTTTATATCTGACTTGTCAGTCTTAAAAAAGTGTCAAGTACAAAACATTGACTATTTTTAATAAATCCATTATACATTTTTCAAAAAGTTTTGTGTCGTACCTGTGCAGAATCATATTTAGTCTTAATAAGAACATAAGAATGGTGCATCTCAAGTCCAAGTGGTTTGTGATTATTGTAATGACAGCCAAAATGATGTATGCTTGTTTGAGTGAGACTGCAGCATTATCATCACTTATATAAGTGCATGTGTGATTTTAGGATTTATTTGAAGTATTCATACAATTTAATGAAATTATTTGGATGTAAATAATTATTGTTATATTTTCCTTGCAAGAAGTGATGCTGTATGATTCTAACAACTATACTGAGGCGGTTAACAGAATTTTGTTGTTGCGTGACAGGTTAAATGATTCAGTTCATGATTCTCCAGCAGTTACGTCGAGGAGTATCTGAATGTGTCTTATTTATTTTTATTTTTTTTTATAATTAACAAGTATGTGAGTTACAAACTCTGAGGAGGTCTCTGAATGCTGCCTTATAGGCTGGACGAAAACTACAATAGAACATTGAACTAGTGATTAGGCTCGTGCAAAATACTGTTGTTTTTTATAACAGTAGTATTTTATGTTCATTGACCTGTCACTGTTCGATATAGATTAGGGCATATTCAAGTGTTCTCTATTTCTGTCAAGTCTGTTTAAGAATAATCTTTATATGTGATTTACTGACTTTAGCTTTTTGGGGCACTTCAGCTTGCACTCATTCTCTAACATTGTCAGAGATGCACTGAGAGATATGTAGTGGCTTAACATTGCTCACTGTCTATTGAATTGGAGTCTCTCTCTGCCTTATATTACCAATGGCACAAATCAGCTCCCTGGGACAGTCAGGCTTTTATCTTCGAAAACCCTGAAACAGCCTCGACATTTTACCTCAATGGCTAACAGCTGTCCACATTTGAGACAAAAATCACAATATTGCACTGTGTTATTTGCAGTTTTAGTGATCTAAGTGGTTTTGTAAAGAGAGACAGTTTGGCTTGTTTATGCAGGAGAAATTTGACTACTCTTGGTTTCCTTGTGAACTAACAAAGTCTGTTTCCAAGGCTGTATTGAGAGATGTGCATTGACTTCAAGAGAGCTTACAATCCTTTAGACCCTCACCTGGGGACTTGCAGCTTTGTCATGCTGCCAGACTTTGGAATATGGCTTCCTTGATTTGATAACAAAAAAGAAAGGAGAAAAAAAATGGCTTTGGCCTTGCTTCCTTCACAGATATATCATTTGTGTTGCGAAACAAATCTATATGACTTAACTCTTCTAGGCACTCAATAATATACTGTATTAATTTTTGTTCCATTTTCAAATGTCTCCAAAACATGAAATCCCAGATCACTGATAATTTATGCATTCTCAAAGTTTCATCTTAGCAAGACATTGATACCATTGTTTTTGTTGATATGAGCAACACACAAATAAACAGGCAGCACTTTTTGACTGTCTAAAGAGGTATTTATAGCTACCTAACTTGCCCTTTTCAAATCATTAACAAAAAATATGAGGGCTCCTCAGGAGGCATTCCTGGATCAGAAAAGGATCCATATTTTTTGATGTAGCTCCTCCATGGCATCTGTTGGTACTTTTATGCAACACATTTTGAGATAGTAGTGAAGAAGGTGGGGATAACTTAATGTAATGCTTTACAAAGTCCTCCAAAGGTAGCCAGTAATGGTAGCTTAGAAGGGTTAAACAGAAGTGTATGATGTTACATATTTTTTTCATGAATGATATTGTAAATTATCATCTGCTTGTGTATAGTTGGATGCCACTAACAACATGAAGCTTGAGGGCCCCCTCAAACACACACACATACTCAATTTTTTTACATTTGGATTAAGTTGAACATTGGTGGTCATGTGATATGACGCAGCTTTTCTTTGGTTGTGATTACTACAAAAGATCGACAGATCAGAAAACAAGCAATCGAAATCCATCAGTGGACTAGAGCAAATCCAGCACTGTGCAGTGGATTTGGTTAAATATAAATGAAAACAGTTTAATTTAAAAAAACCTTTTTATCAGGAAATTTTGAAGTCTTGCTGAAATTCATCTGTATTTATTATGTAAATCTCATGGTGCTGTGTATAAAAAGTAAAATGTAGCTCATATACATCTAACCAGTATGTTTCTTTAAGCGGGTAGCTGTTTACATGGTGGGAACTAAATTATTTTTACTGATTGAGATTGCCACATGAGACAATCTGTGATGGTCCTAGATATCTACTATTTTATTGCCAGTTTTTCAAGTAATGGTGTGCACTACAGTTACATGGGTGTCTCTACTGTTGAGGAAGTAAGAGCCTATGGGTTATGACATAAATTCATTTGTCTCAACTTCTGTTTTCCTGACCACTTCAACTGCTTACAGTATAATTGCCATTGGTGTGCTGTCCATGCCACTATCTTCAAAATGGCTTCTCCTTTAAATCTGAACCACTGTTTACATGAAGAGATATGGCTGGTCCCTGTAATTTTGATTTACTAAAGAAGAGAAGAACAGGAATAGATAAAGAGTTTGTGATGTTTACTCCAATCTGCAACACTGCATACTGTCATGTGTTGGTAAATGTCTATCTCTCTGGCCTGCCAGCAGATTTTGATAACTTGTTTTCTGTGGTCTCCAGCTGGCATTGCCTACATATACCTCATCTGCATGTCTGTTATTGTTAAAAGCTGTGTTTATGGATATAATATTATAGGGTTAGATGAGAAGGAGGTGGGACAAAGGGAAGGACAATACAGTACTAAGTACTCATTTGGTTGATCATGGCTTGAAATATTTTATGGCTTTTTGACATAATGTTGTTTGCAAGATGCTAAGAGGCATTTCTTTAATGGTTTTTTTTATTCAAACTGTGCCTCTCAGTTTCTCTTTGGAGTTTACATTTTTGTTCCAAGAATCAACCATTTCATTTGGCAGTTGTTCTCTAGCCAGATGTACCCAATCATTTCAGAGGGCAGTGAAGTTTTATTTTAATCATATTTTAAGGGTCATAATGTCTTAACTCTCAGGAACATGGAAAAAGTTGTAATTAGACACCCCTTTTGTATGGCCATTTCTTGTAAGGCAGTGGTGTTCTCCTGTAGCAGAGAACCTACCCATATGGCAGTTCAGGTGATGCAGTGACAGCAAAAGGCACCTATCCCTTGTCTTTTCAGCCCACCTTCTTGGCTGCACATTGCTTTAGTGCCTCGGACCATAACAGCCTACCCAATGCTAGAATGGCTGCTCATAACAGTAACACACTCATGGAAATAAAGCTCTTTAATTTAGCTCTGCTTGCTCATCTAGGAAGGGATTCATATAGGTCGCCTTGCATGAGACAGAATGGCTACATAGATAGATGGGACATTTTATTTGACGAGAACCCTTGTAACATTTGTGACAGAGTAAGTAGATGATTTTAATCACTCTGAACTTTGGTCAGACAGTGACCCTCCCGTCTTCACTTCGCAGCACAGTTTCAGTTTACAAATATTCAAATGTGTCAGTGTTATTCCCTTCACCACTGATTTTGCATTTAAGATCACTGAGAAGTTGCCAATATCCAGAGTTAGTTGCAATTATCCAGTGATTTTATAGAAAATGCTGTTCCTTGAGAAATGTTGTGATTAAGCAGCAGTTGCCCTTGAGTGAAGTCGATTGTAGAACATTTATTTAATAAATTTCTGGCCATATTTTGACCAGCTGACCAGTGGTTGGGACTTTTGCTTTAGCCCACCCCCTGACCAGTGGTTGAGGACTTTTGCTCTAGCCCACCCCATGGCCAATCTCAAGAGCAGGTGTATGTAAAAAGGATTTCCTAGCCCATCTTTTTAATGCTGACTGTAATCCTTGCCACAAGCCATCCAGTCACAGAGCCAAATCTTCTGAGAACAAGAACTTTTCTAAAAGTCGGGATTTCTTCTAGGAATTGAGGGAAGTCCATGTTTTTCACACCTACATGTATTTGATCAGTTTCAGTTTTCAAGGGAGGTATCGTATTTGTGATAAAGCTTTAATTTTTAGAGAGGTATGTGCTCTAGAATGCAGAAAGGAACACTGTTTATGATATTGAAAACCTGCTGAATTGAAAGATAATTAAACTATACATAGCAATTTGAAACGGGGTCAACCATCGACTCTTTCATGATGAAATTATAGCCCTTAACTTCATTAGATCTGCCCTTGAAAGTTTTATGAAAAAAAGCTTGCCTGCATCAGTTTTGATCCTCAGAATCTCTCAATTGCTTTTTTGTTTTTTAACGGAAAGATCCTTTCCCATAGCCCATTCTGTATTACATCTGTGGTTGTGAGTTCATATTTTGTGTGTGAATATGCTGGAATCAGCACCCAATTTTGTGGGCAAAATGAGCCCATTTCAGTTTTCTTGAGAACAATTTGAGACATTTTCTCCCCATATTTACTGTATTCATAAATAGAATTTGCTGGTTTTCATGTATGTAACAAATTCAACATTTGATCTTCAGTGTCATGGGTCTGGTAACATTAAATGTACTTTTAAATAACAGGTCCCTGTACATCTACATACCAGTCTGACACAAAATGTACTCTGGTTACAATGAAGTGAAAGTACATTGTGCTACAGGGCTTCTTTTGAATGATTGTCAGTAATTGGTGTGAAAGTATGGTACTCGAATTCAATAAATTCACTTTACATATTTTTCCTCTATGATGTGTGGCTTTTATATGTTTCATGAAGGATTTTACAAAAACAGGCCTCAGGTTGGGGCACAACTCTGTAACTTTAAACAGTTTCTAAAGGGGGTATTACACGCTCAGTCGGTGCGTAAGGAATTCTGGACTTCGGCTGAGCTTCAGCCCGTCCTCAACGTGTAATAAGAAAACTGGCTGAAATCGTCCGTCAGTCCTGCAGACCATCCTCACAGCCAGAAAGTCAGGCAGTGCCTGATTTTTTGGCGTCCGGACTGCCTGCCGAGAGGAGGGAGCGGCAAGTCTTTGGAAGTTTTCCCCACCGGTAATAAAATGCCCGTTTACAAACTTATCGAAAATGACATCCTAGTGTAAAAATAATATCAAATTCGGAATTAGTGTATCAAACTTTACAAAATGACCCGCCAGTCACTCATTTTATTGCCTTATTTAAAAGTTTATAAAAGTGTCCATTTTTTCATAGCATAGGCCTTGGCCTAGTGTGTTTTGTTGTTCTTGTGTCGACATTGATCGACGATAATATGGTATTAACCACAACAGTTGTTTATTTTTCTAATGAAAGGACTTGATTTATTATTCTGTTATGGCCCATGAAAAACGTCATCTCTCTCTCCCCCCATCCCTCCCTCCTCTTTCTCTCTCTCGCTCTTTCTCTGTCTCTCTAACTCTCATCTCTCTTTCCCTCCCTCCCCCTCTCTTGTACTTCCTTCTCCCTCCTCATTCACACTGTAAATACTGTAGATTTATTTAACGACGATAATATGGTATTAACCACAACAGTTGTTTATTTTTCTAATGAAAGAACTTCATTTATTTATTCTACTTCGTTGTATTACTTGTATCGACCACAATGGATTATGATACATATTTGAGCATGTTTGAATGTATCAATGCATGTACAATAAACCTTGAACTGGTCTCTCACAAACTTAGCTTTTTCTGATGCATTCCTATGCAATCCTGGTGAAACGTTTTGTATTTCATGGGTGCAAGGATCTTCAGCATAGAGAAATTCAGGCAGGATATAATTCTCAGCGGCATGTTTTGTCAGGAAATTGTGTAAAGCACAACATGCAAGGACAATGGTCTATATTCCCAGACTTCAGGTTTATCTTTTTCACTGGGACAACAAATCGTGAAACCAGGATGCCAAAAACATTCTCAACAAAACGACGTGTGCGTTACGAGTCAATAAATGAAACCCTCTTTTCTTGATCAAGGAATCTGACATTGTAAGATCTCAAAAAATCTTCTCTCAGTGCGATTGCTTCCAGTCCATTAGCTGGGTTGACCCCTGGCAGGTTTAATGATCCATCACAGAGTCTTTGGTGGAAATCTGTGTTTTCTATTACACCACCATCAGACACTCTACCATTTGTTCCAAAATTGATGTAGATTTGTATGCGAGAGCTCAACCCTCTTTAACGTAGGACACGCACATCAAAAATAATTTTCCACTTTTCAATACCTTTTCTCTCTAAAAATTATCTATGGTGCCCACCGAGTCAATTTTGCGAAGAAAGAGCATCGTTCTGTTATCGTGTGCGTATGTAATATGACGCAATAAGGAGAGCTAGAGTTACCGGGTTTGGCCCATAAGTCCAGAATTATTCCCCTTCCCCGACCAGCAGAAGCCCGCGGCAAAATCGCTGACGTCACGTATGTTCCAACATCTGCAGACACCTCTACCTGACAATGTATTATTCAGCTTTTAATTAAGGTTCTGGTATTCCAAATTCAAATGTAAAGTTTGATAGAGTAAGCCAGAAAAAGTATTCTGCATTTTTATTGCCTCAGCATGATTTTGTTTGGCATATCTACTGTTCACAGAGGAATTAAAACATTCATACCAACATGCTATCACCCGTTCGCACAGCACTGGCTAGACAGCTGGGCCATGTGGCGAGAACGTATTTGACGTAAGCTTATGGCCGCCACGCGCGCAGTGGTTGTAACAATTCGGACTTTGGATAATGTAATCCTATGAGTTATCTGGGGCCAGCAGAGGTGTCATATCATTATGACACACACTTGAAAGACTGTTTTATTGAAATAATAGGGTACCGTCTGATTTAATATGGTCTGTAGGACGGTTCAGTCTTCCTTTAAAAACCAGTTTTTTTTACCACATACGACGTTGTTTTCATCTTCTTTTATTGTTCAAAAAAAACATAAATTGCTAGGCTGTATAGATCCCAAAGAGTTGTGTCAGCCATCATGGCTTCATTTGTGCTTGTGTGATCCGGATGGCCTTCAGTTTGATTGTTGCGTCTAATACACATATAGGTTTTACGATGGCCTGCAGGCTGACTGCAGTCAAAAAGTTCTTCCATACCGACTGTACATGTAATACCCCCTAAAGATTATATCCAGGACAAGATAAGTCGTAAATACAAATACTTAACTGGTGACCTTTTGACTCCCTTTAAGTCCTGCTAGCTAGTATTTCACTCGAAGAAGTATAGAACGCTCAAGGGAAACTACGCCATCGCCTGAAATGTGGTGTCTTCACAATATTTCAGTAGCATCCCTTTGAACAGTTACAAAATTTGAGATAAATAGAATAGGATTTGGAACTATGTCCAGTGCATGACAATGAATAGATTGGCTGAAACAATGCTTGTGGAAAATTATAATGATCTGAAGCTGTAACATTGCTAGCCTGTGTTTCGAGTTTAAATTCATATGCTACTCCAGGGGTAAGGACAATGTCACCCATTTCCAGGCCATCACCCAATTACAAAGCATGTTGACTGACTATTATGATGAAATAACCTCAGGGTTAATATAATGTGCCTTCCTGCATTTTGTTCTGGAGGCAAATCTCTGAAAGTTTGCATAGTATATTTTTCTTCTGAAAAATCCCTGGTTTTGAAAAATCAGTAAGATTTCCCTTTTCACAGCTGATCCACTGATGTGAGAAGAATCTATACCACTGACTATTATTGTACTCATGGCAAAATACTGAAACCTCCTGGGCTTTTTCTTGGCTAAAAATTAAGCTTTCCAAATGTAGGCAATAATTTTACCAGCTGGAGGTCGGTAAAAATTTTAAATTTCAAGAAGTTTGTGCAGCGACAGTATAGAATAACTTCATCCTTTTAGTACAGGAATGCACATTACCTAACAGAACTGGCCAAACAAATCCAAGTCTACATGACATCAAGAACCTACCAGGATGCAGTTAACTGCTAGTTAACCTAAGCTCTTATAACATATTATGTAAAAAGTTGGAATTAAGAGGAGTTGCATATTAATGTAGTGCTGCTATATGAAAAATGTTCACATAAAGGGGAAACAACAGTGGCAATGACAGACATGAACATTTTACAAGGAGATCCTTGTACAGAAATCTATCAAGTAAACAGAGACATATGTTATAATTTCAGAATAATTATGTATTACTTTTGATATAAACATCTACAGTAATACAGATCCTATCAAAATAGGCAGTCTGACACATGCTGTAGGGAAAAAAAAAAGGAGAAATCAAAACAAACAAAAATGATCAGGTTTATGACAATTATAACTTCATATTAAATTTTTTTATAGGATCTGCATATATTCATGTACTTGTATATGAATGGGGGAAAAAAAAATGTCTTGACAAAATGACAGCCTTCTTTCTCTATGTTGACAACATCATAAATCCAATTCCTTATAAAGGAGGAAAACAATATATACAAATTACATAGTTGCCAAATATTAACATTCACTGTGTTTTTTCCTTTTATGTCCAAAGTAAGTTGCTGACCAATGAAAATTCTGAGCTACTGCCCACATGGTCTCACAGTTCATGTGAATATATTATTTCTATTTTCTACTGATCCTTGGTCAGCAGCCAGTTTGGGAAAAAAAAAAATTGGCCGGCTGTGAAGCTTCAACTAATAGAAACTACAATGCCGCTATTAAAAGTGACTGGCCTGTACAAATCAAAGGGTTACCTTTCTGCTGCTTCATGCTCTGTAAAGAGACTTTAAAAAAATGCCTTCAAAACAACACACACCGTGTAACACATAAGATCTTTCACTCCATTCAGAGTTGTATTCAGTTTTGCCAAACTGAATTTAAACTCATGAATAATGAATGAGATGTGACACCATTAGCTAATGTCTGTCTGGTGGTCTATACAGTACTACCCTTCCACAGAAAGAAATGTACCAAACCAAGAAATGTTTTTGGATTGCATATTAGAGGCTGCCAGGTAAATGCATAATGGACTGAGTATGAAAAACATACATTCATACTACTAGTTCATGCTGCAAAGCTCTACTTCCATATATCCATATGATTTGTCTAGCAGCCAGTCCAAATGTCTAGCAGCCAGTCCAAAAGAGGCTTAATTCATTTTTTGATATCAAATGTGTGATATTATAAAATATATTATGTACTTTCATAAAGTGTAGCAAGTTCTGAGTGAGCATTATTCTGGTGCACGGTAACAAAGCTGTTCAAAGTGGTGGGGCTAACCCTCACAAAGTGGCATAACTTAAAGGCAAAGTGCAAGCACAGAACAGTTTTAGTCCATGGAAATACCTATCTTACTAAAACTAATTTATCCAGTTATTTCCCTTGTGTCAAAAAAAAAAAAATGAATATCTTCCTGTACAGAACTGACTGTACTTTTGCTTTCCACAACAAACATAACTTGACATCTCACTAGTCATCCTGGTCTCCCAACATCATAAATCTCATTTCAACTGGCTGTCAGACAGATCTTCCTGACAAGAGTCCTAATGAACAGATGGCCGAGACTTCCAGAACATTTTAGACTATGAAAATGGTGCTTTAATAAAAAATTATTTGGTTTTACAAAAGAAAAAGAAGAATCACAGATAGTTATACCAATACATCAAGACTAAATTAGTTCAACAATCACATAGATTCTCTCTGCTTCTCATTCTGCATGTTCCCTCCCCAAGTTCCAACTTGCCATCTAACCCCATTACAGATCAGCTGTGCATAAAGCCTGCATATGAAATGACTAACCAGATAAAAGGCTAACTATGCATAACTGAAAACAAGTGTGAAAGGACAATCAAAACAACACAAACCAAACAGTAATGCGGGAAGCTCTTTTAAATCTACAGAATACAGTAAGAGGTAATCAGTCACAGTCATATATGTTCTGCAATAAGAATTACAGTATCAAATCAGCTTTGTGCTGTCTTCATCAGGGCTGCAATGCAACATAAGAACACAAGGCAAGGCAAAAGTCACATCCAATCACAAAAGAAAAAAAAGTGGAAATACATCATTCATCTCTTACAACACATTTTGGGTTTAGATTTTATGATTTTCAACATCGCATGGTTTCAAAGGCAGCCACAACAGTTTACATTACTGATATACATCAAGACCTCACAAATTCATGCCTCAGGTTCTAAAAGAACAATGCATTCCTGTAATTTCCTGGTCAAAATATTCTATGCACTCAAATGATTTTATGCACCATTAGTGTGTTATTTTCCCTAACATCTATCATGACTGGCAGGTGTGAAACTACAAATTTATTGTAATACACTTATAGTTCCCCTTGTCTACAAATAACTCGCTGTACACTACAAACATGTACAATTTCATGTATGCTATGATCCTCTTCATGCGCATTTTTTAATTCCCTTTGGTTCCCTTGCTTGACACTAAACCATAACTCAATCTGTGATGCAGTGAGTTTTGACTTATGGTGCATAAGGTCCATAATAAATTTTACTCATGCACCTTTGATCAATGCATCAAGAAGCTCAAAATCATGGACTGATGCCCTAGGCTTCAAGTTGTGAGGTCCTACTGTATCACCTTGTTTTATCTAAACCCTGTCTGTATGACACAAATTATAGGGATCTTTTTCAATTCACCATGGATTGTTTAACTTACAATAAATCATGACACAAGGCTGTAACTGTCCTTCCTACCAAGAAAAGTTCTGAAAGTAAGACAACCTGAGGGTTTGAACATTCATAGATTCATAATATCTGGGAAGGTCCATGCAATTATCATCTTCATTGCCGGTTGTCGTGAGAGGGATTAAAATTAATTTGTGCATGTGACATTTTCAGCCTATAGTCACCCGCTCACTGCTGAGTGTAATCAGTTATGAATTTATCGACTTCATCAGCTTATGAGGGGAAAACCTGTCTTTGCTCAATTTAGGAAGGGGATCAGACGGGGAGTCCTTGACCTATGGCCTCATATTCCAAAATATGTGTTTGACTAATAATTCACAGAGTAAAATATTTTGTCTAACTTCCATACACTGTAAGCAAGTGAAATACACAAGTATAATATCAAGGCAATAAGATCAGGCTGGACTGTCTTTGTAAACTTGAATTCTACTCCAATCATTTGGTTCCATTAGAAAATGCACATCAACACTTCATAATTCAATCTCTATCAATTACAGAAATGTAAAGGGAAACCAAACTTTATCATTTGTAGGATATGAACTGATCAACCACTCAAAAATTTAAGATGCTGATCGAGGGGTGTGCAAAGGCTTTCTAAAGGGTTATTCCACACTGATCTAAATGGACACTTCGCAGCCAAAGTGTCATCCACACCATGCAGGTGAACAAAACATAAACTAATATAACTCAAGAAAAGATAGCCCCTTCTACCATATCACAATGATATTAAATTACATCTCGGTGGATGTAATATGCTTTGCCACACACCCAGCAACCTAATTCTTGAGCATCTAATATCCTGAAGCCAGTGTAATAAAGTGACGTGGTTTATACAATGGCAGACCAAATTAAAACTCCGATGCTTAAAGACAGTACAACATTTAAGTCAATTACATTATCAATGTTAAATGTGCACAAAGAGTACTGGAAAACGATAACAAAACAAAAATATCATTCACAGTCACGTCAAGTTGCGAGGTCCATATCTACAAATATGCTGTCCTTTACCATTATGTACATCATATAATGTTTCAAATAACACAAATGACAACAAACTATAAAATAAGTAAACACTCATGAGCTTATTGGAAAGATAATGCCAACATTTATATACAGTATGATATCATGGGATTTACTGGTTTCTATCTTACAGATACAAATTTTAAGGGATTGAGAAGGGGACTGCATGGGGGAAAAGAGGATGACATACTGCATCTGCTTCAGTCAGGAAACAGACATCTCCACTGACATAACATGGATGCACCCTAGCAATTGAGCATCCCAGTTTCGTAATATTCATATATTTTTGTGTGAGCAAATGACTGGTTAACTCTTCTTGACCTCTGGTCACAAGAAAAAAAAATATAAAAACAGATGACTGCATCTGTCCTTTACGATGCACAACTGATATATCCAAAGGGTGTTTTTTTCCCTTGATAATAATCAAAGGAGAGTTTTGAGATAGTAAAGGACACCTTGAGATCCCACTTGTAATTTTAAACATTTCATAATATTCATATGCTAAAAACACACCTCATTATTTTGTATTTTCTAGGTGCAGACACTGCTGATATTCTATAAGATTCCATAACATAGCACAGCAAGAATACATGTAATGACCCTATGAGACCTGAAACACACTGCTTATAAAACAGGGTGTGATTTCTATTCGAAAATTGATAGCTTTTACTAAGAGGCGAACACTTGTTTTTAGATAACATGTTCTCCATTTCCCTAGAACAACTTTACTTCATGCTACACACAGCGCAAGACTGACACATTATTCTAGTGTTAAATAAAGCACAGAGTAAGAGCCTCATTCAAAACTCTACAAGAAGCAGTACTATACTATTACTAAAGAAAAGTAATGAGGGGAGCATTTATGTACAATAATGATTGCTGCATCTGGAGAGCAAGTACACACACCAAAACATATGAGCAGGAAACACATAGTGAAGTCTTTAAAAGAAAAATTCTTTTTCTGGAGTAACATTTACTTTTTTGTCCTTGTCCCAATAGACAGAGAAAGAAATGGCAAACGAGGCCTAAAAGTTTTGGCAAAATACATCATATAGGAATTAACCGTAAAGCCCGAAAAAATGAACCAAAATGATCAAAACAGCAATCATGAAAATTGATCCTACTGAATTGTCAACGGAATTACTTTTACACAGAAGTATTAATGTTCATTTGAAATACAAGATTTAAACAGACATACCTGAAGAAGTTATGTATAGACATTATGTACATATATATATAAATATGCATTAAATTAAAAGAAATATTTTATAATGGCATCCAGTCTGAAACAATCTGAAGAGAAACACATCCAGGATTCCATTGCATGTCTAACTTCATATCTATGGGGGTATGATTTTTCAACAGACAAAATTAAAATGATTATCAACTTAATAAATCTGTACAAATGATCACTTCCTCTGATTGAAGAACGCTGCAAAAAACCTCTGCCTTATGAAGGAGCTCTGGTGTGAAGGTATCTCAGCAGGTCAGTTTAAGTTATCTAACTTGGCCTGTTGCTAAGCACAAATGACAAAGAAGATTTAGGCTACTTTTATTTTTTAACAGCCAGCAAAATACACTGCAAATCTAGACTTGTTTCTATCCTGACTCTATGGGTTACCCTTAGCCAGAAGCAGCCCACATGATAACCTCATGACTCATGTCTTGACCCAGATATTTGGAAATACTACATCGATACACAGATAACACTGGATTGTATCAAAAACAACCTTTTCAATAAAATCATTTAGGCTAAAATTATGTTGTTTTTTTTTCTCTGGCTTAATAGTAGATAATGGCCACTTATGTTCTGCGGTCACAAAATGCATGACTTCCCTACATTATGGACTAAATTATAGCCCAGATGAGGAGAATTACTATTCCATCTCTTGCTCAAGAGAGGCATTCTTTATTATGCACGAAAATCCCATCTGGTTTAATTTTGCTTGCTAGCTATACTTTCTGTTTCCAAAAGTGTACGCCCTAATTCAAGAATAATTCCCAGAATACTTGAATTCCATTAGCAAATTTTTATATTGCTGTCACAGCTAAATGATTATTTGATGCATGAAGTGCAGTGTTGACTGCTTCACTGTGGCTCTTGAAAATCTAGCTCATTCTCTGTCACTGACAAGAATTTCACCTATGTGTGGTCCCATGTCCATTCCTGAATATTCAGGCTTGGAGGTTTCGAGATAATTAGTATCTCTGCTCTCGTCAGACAATGTACATAAAATAAAACTCTTACTTCTTACATCTAACTAACTTTCATGGTTCTCTAACTTACATTTCTCTACAATTGTTTCATAAATGAATAAATCTGTATAGTACCACAACTACACCTCAAAGGCCTGTTGGCATCATGGGCATTTGAAGCGGCATTTGCATGTGGGGTGGCATTTGCATCGGGGGAAGCTGCATTGGAGGCATCATCATGCCCTGATTCTCATGCTTCAGCATGTGAAGCTGCAGGGCCTTGTTCCTGCGACAGGAGAAGCTGCAGTATTTGCATGCAAAGGGTTTCTCCCCGGAATGGGTCATCTCATGTTCCTTGAGGTTGTGCTTGGTTCTGCAAGCATAGCCACACTCGCTGCACTTGAATGCTTTCTCATCTTTGTGAATGAGCAAATGTTGGTTGAGGTGGGATGTCTTCCTGAAGGCAGCTCCGCAGAAAGAACAGAGGTATGGCTTGAGTCCAGCATGCTTCAGACGGTGGCAGTCATAACTGGCTCTAGAGCTGCACTTGTAATCACAATCTGGACACTGATAAGGAGTTTTGTTTTCATGCCTGAGTTTGTGATACTTGAACTTCTTCATGGTATCACAGGAATAGCCACAAAGTTCACAGCACAAATGCTGAACAAGTGAGTGCTTTTTCATGTGCTTGGTGTACTCAGACCTATCATTGGTAGTGAATTCACATTCATTGCAGTCAAAGGTAGAGTGAGTAAAGACATGCTTTTTCAGCTCTGCTCGAGAGTAGCACACAAAATTGCACTGGGAGCATGTCCGTGGCTCGTGCCTCTTCATATGGTGATTGAGCTCATAGTTGGTCCTTGCTGTGTAATTGCAGTGCTGACAGGCAAATGCCTTTGTCTGGGAATGACACAGGGCATGGATCTTCAGCCTGTGCTCTGTCTTTGCCGCATATGGGCATTCTTTACAGACAAATGGCCTCTCATCAGAATGAGTGACCATGTGTTTCTTCAGGTGCTCATTTCTCCTGAAGGACTGTCCACATTTCTCACAGGAATACGGTCTGACGTCATCGTGGGCCATAAGGTGGCGCTTCAAGCTGCGGGTGTCTGTAAAGATCAAATTACAACGGTTGCATTTCATTTGTTTACTCTCCCCCTTAACTTTTGAGGTACCAGCTGGCCTGTAAGAATCTTCCTTTTGAACACAAGAAATTGGCTCACCATTAAAGTCGACTTGGATCTGCATGCCCCCCTCAGTATTGGAATAATCCTGAAGCTCTTGCTTGATTGTGGTTGCAGCCATATTCAAGACAGATGACAATCCAAAATCATCCTCTATGAATGAGGAATCATCCATGGCACTGTTGGATGTTGAGGATGTCTTAGTTCGGCGTGGATTTTCAGCAGATACACCATACGTGTTCTTGTAAGCTTGCAGTACATTACCAGATATAACAGCCAGCTCTGTGGCTAGAGTGGATATCTCTGCAAGCTGACTTACAACTTTTGTCTTCTCGTTCAGCAAGGTGACAACCTTGGTCATATCCGCTAGCCTTGAAGCCACACTGGACATTTGTGATATTTTGGCCTCCATGGTCGGGGTATCCATGACCATCTTGTTTTTCCTTGCCATGAAACCAAAAGTGCCAGCCGTAGGGTCTGCACTGCCATTGAGCAGGGATGAGGTGCTAAGATCAAAAATGGAGGCTTGATTGCTTTCATCTTGGCTGCTAAAGGAGGTATCCTTGTGGCTCAACAGATGCAGCATGTACTCATAGCTCGTGGTGCAAGTCTCCTCACATTCCTTACATGTTGTGTCCTGATCATTTGAGTGACTAAGCAAATGCTCTATCAGATTAGGCCTCTTTTTGATGACAGCTCCACAGATAATACAGGATGTTGCTCGTGTTGATGCATGCATGGCAACATGAACTTTGAAACTGTCCACAGCGCTAGTTTTAAAGTTGCACACAGTGCACGAATAGATTCTTGCTGAGGAATGTGCGGTCTTCATATGCCTCTGCAAACTGTACTTGCGTTTGGATGAGAACTTGCAGAACTGGCAGTTGTGGACTTTGGCAGCAGTATGGACAAGTTTGTGCTTATAAAGGTCCTTCTGCCGTTTAGCTGAGTAGGAGCATTCAGGACACTGAAACTTTCGAACCTCCGAGTGGCTGCGTTGATGAACCTTTAACTCTGCCTGACTTCGACAAGTGGTTGGACATTCTGAGCATGTGAAAGGCTTCACATCAGGGTGCTGTGCTATGAGGTGTTTTTTCAGTTGAGCCTGTGATGGAAAAGCTTCACTACATTCTGGACAGGGACACTTTTTGGCCCTGGCATGCCATTTCAAATGATTGTTTAGGTCTTTCCTTAACTTAAAGGCCCTGTCACACTCTTTGCATTTGAATTTTCTCCTGGCTCCTATAGGAGGTGATTGTGGTGACTCTATTGACTGTACAGACTCTGACCCCTCATCTGCTCGAGCAGCGGCCTCTTCTGCGCCAGACTTCGCTTCAGCTTCTTCATCGCCTTTGTCTTCTTCATCATTAGCAGCTTCACTGTCACCTTCCTCATCCTCTTCCTCTTCGGTATCATCATCATCACCTCCATCTTTCTCCTCATCTTCGCTATCCTCCTTAGTCTCTCCTTTTTTGGCTTCTTTATTATCAGCTTCATCATCCTCAACTGATGTTTCTTTCCCCTGCTTACTTTCCTCATCTTCATCTGTTTTTGCTGCCTTGTCTTCTTCCTCTGGTTCATCATCCCTCTTGCTGAGAGACTGCTGCTGTTGTGTATCAATATCATCATATTCTCTACCTGCATCAGACCTCACTGCACTATCATTCACATAACTTTGGTCACCTTCCTGCATGTCCTTGTGTAGTTCTCCATCACCAAATTCTCTCTGTAGTTCCTGAGCTGTGTGTGGTCGTGAACCATCAGATATACTTGCTTCTGAGTTGAGGCTTGAGACTGGTTGTAATTCTCCAGATGGCTGTGAACTGAGTCCCTCTCCAGCACTGGAGGTCTCCATGCTCTCTGAGAGATCCTCTTGTCTCTTTATTGGTGTTGACGTCCTGTAATGCCCTTCAGTTTCATTCAAACTACTATCACGACCTAAATCAGAATTCTCTTGGTGAGATGCTTCCACAAAAGCATCACCTGGATAATGAGACCCTGGTTCCTGATGAACTTCTGGACCATGTGGTTCTATTTCCCGCTGTGCTTCCATATACTGTGAGACTCTGTTTTGAGGCATCAAGTACTGTGCATTTGCTTGCGAGTTTTCATTATACTCTGCATTTGTGTTTTCTTCCTGGGACACATGTGGATAAACTTCATTTCTCCCATCAGCAAAGTCTGCAGAATGAGATTCTCGTTCTACTGGATTATCTGAATCCCTGGGTTTTGGTGTTTCTGGAAGAAAATCAGATACCACTGGCTCATAGCTGCCTGTTGGAGCCTCTATTCTTCTACTATCGGGCTTGATAGCCATTGTCCCAACAGGTCTCATGTCACTATCACATCCCAACGATGATCTTTCTGATGATACTTCCTGGTCAACCTCCATGTGATCCGCAGCCTGTCTGTTACCATCATAATAGTATGACTGTTTAACCATGCTCCTCTCTTGTTCTATTTCATTTTGTGCTCCTGTGCTTCTATTCCCACCATCGTAATAACTCCCTCTCTCATCATATCCTGCACCCATACTTTCTGCCCTCATATGATGCATCTGCTGCTGCCCTATTATGTCTGCATCCATTCTGGGTGCTGCATGCATATTTGGGTCGACAGAGTTAATTTCTGGACCTCTGTAATTAGCCTGAGCCATATCCATGGGATGCTGCATGTGGTTATCACCCATGTGTTGATCTTCTGGAGGTTTTGGGTGCATCTGGACAAACTGCTGCTGCTGAATATGTTCCCCTGATGCACTGCCATCCCCAGATTCTTGTGGTGGATATTTCACCCCGTACGGCCTTACATCTTCCATACTTAAAGTGTCCATTGTGTAATCCATGACGTGTCAATAATGGCAAAATTGGTGTCTGCGCTATAGCGAGACAATAATAAAAGCCTCAAACTACTGTGTGGAACTTTTTTTTTCCCTCAAATTTATGCAATTAGACTTATCAAAACAATATTTTTAAATACACATATGAAATACTGAAAATAAAAATGAGGTATGGTTTTTAGAATCTTTTGACATAAAAATTTCTCTTCAAATTTTTGATACCAAGCATGCACCACAAAATTTAAATTAGCCTGACATAACAGGGCCAGTATGAAAGCTCATACAGTCCCTCAAATCAAATGATTGTACTGAGCTTCAGGTATCTTTCATAGTATATTTTACAAGGTAAATATGATGTGAAAAACAAAGTGTATGGACACCACAGAGAAGCAAAAAATACGCAAAACTTCTGTCCTGCAAGTCAAGCTTGCAGATTCCCTGATGTAATTAAGAAATAATTATAACAATAATTTATCACACATTCTTATCAACATTGTAAGTCTATGCTAAGGTGATGCTTTTGTTTCGTACTCTCAGATCAAATCACAGAGAAATGGATATCAAGAATATTCTATCAATCAAGGAATCATCTCCATGAATGCACAGTTTATGAACGCTAATCACCAAGACTGGTGACTGGCTCAAAATCTGCACGCACTGTCTCACATTTCCACATTTACTGAAAGATCTCTGCTTGTATCCTTTATATAGTCGATCAGCTCTACTTGCTATCTTTGAGCTGTTTCTCCAGTGCCTGTTGGGAGTGGCCTTCCTGGCTCTACATCAGAAAGGACCTTTTATCATCCTTGGAGAAGCCTGGGAATAAAGTTATCAGTATGGCATTCATTTGTTTGTCAAAAAAGGAAACAAGAAGGAATAGACAACCAATGCAACATATTCCACACCTAAGGACAGCCCAATCAAGGAACAGTAAGCCATACAAAGGTCACTGACAACCATGACCAACAGCACCATGACTTCTCACATTCAGGGATGGGACCCACTACTCAGGCATGGTCTTTCACTTTCAGAGGAACCATAATTCAAGCTGGTTTCCTAAGGCCAAACTCACATACCAGGCTACTGCAGTAAGTACAGTCGAGCACGGAAAACTCGAATTTCTCCGGGATCGAAAAAAGTGTTCGAGATTTCCGTAATTCGAGATTCCCGTGACGGCAATATTTTCACAATTACCATCGACTAGAGGGACTGGTAAGGGGAGATAACCACACGACACTAATCTGCTCTGATCTTAACATGATTAGAATTACCACCCTTCCCTGTTTCCGACGTTCCACATAAACTTATGACAAACAAACTGAATTTAATGAACAGAAGACGAAAATCACCTGATTTCGTCAGAGTAGATCGAACTTCGGTGCATAAGTGTAATCCTGATGTGTTCGACGTTATTCGGGGAAAAGAAAGAAATGAGGAGCGGCACTATTGCCAGTCTGCTATTACCTATCGCCCCACCACGTCATTCTATGCGCATCGCGTCATGTTCGGCGCAATAAAATTTATCGCAGCGTGTGTTGACCTAGTCCACCACCCGCCAGGTCGCTCTGCATGCTCAATCACTACACCATCCCCCTCTCGCTGATTCAATAGATCCACACAAAGCATTGTCTTGATCCCTTGCCCATTACCACGGCACTCCTGCACACCTTTCCCTTATCACTAACACTGGGACGAGCAACGCCAGACAAAGAAAGGCTTTTTCGGTCATTTCGCCGCTTTGAGATCGGGTAGATGATGATGAAATCGTTCGAGAAATGCGTGTTGAGAGTTCGAGAAAATCGTGTTAACAATACAAAGAAAATAGAGGCATTTAAAAGGGGCCGATAACAGCGTTCGACATTTCCGTGAATTTGAGATTAGTGTGTTCAAGTTTACTGTGCTCGACTGTAATAATATGTGGACTGACATCATAATGATCATAATATAGCAAACATGAAAACTGAGAATTTATCCATATAGATAATGTGTTCATAATTATTTTTAAAGTACAGGTTTTAATAGGCATAATAAGTGAGGAAGGCCCAGGTCAAAGGGGTCTCAGCCCTGTACATGGAAGTAATAATGTTGTTTTGAGTGTGCCCACACTATTTAAACTGATCAGTCAGCTTTACTCTCTGTCTGTGTTCTTCCAAGTGTCCTTGATGTTTTATAAAAGAGTGTGCATTTTAAAAAGTCTAACACGTTGTGAATTGTAGGAATTTCTCCTGTGAAGTAACAGTGGATTCCAGGTTAGATCATTTCATGAACTGCCAATCACTGATCTCCCGAGTGTCTATTTCATAGGGTTCCAAGCATTTACATACATAATTATGATCTGCATAATACATGATAAGTTCTCACCACATCACTCACACAACCTTACACCAGTTGAGCTTTCTCTGTAAAAACCAAAAATGAAAATTCCATGTTCCTCTAAATTTTTAAAGCTCCTTCTTCCCTGCACCCTCCCTTTCCCAATGGAAAAATTCTTCAAAACTTCATGGATAATTACACTGCTGCATGCACTAAGAATACATACCATCATAATCAGACACTGAAGTTTATATCTTTGTCCAGCAGGAGTAGTTTGGTCATCGATGCTGTTGATGTGGCCATTTTGAAGAGACAGTTTCCAATAACCAGGGCAAATTTGTGACTAGTGTGGCTGTCTTGCCACCTACACTGAAATGAAAGTGAAATTGTACAATTTGACTTGCAGAACATCCAGCTTGAGGGGTTGCTCTTTATCATGGGGTGGCCAAACTTCTAACATATTCCAAAATGAAGTCTTTGTTTTTATCCTTCATTTCAAGCCACTCTAAAGCCATTCATTCCTGACAGTTTTGGTTTTGCGAATTCTGCACTATCCTATATTACAAACATTCTCTGAAAACTTTGTCATGATGTTGCTTCCAGCATTGTTTCTTGTTAATCTGGATCACAAGACACCAAAAACCTCATTTAAAGAAATGCATCACAAACAGTAATGCATTCTTTCTCTATATTATATGAGAATTTAAATGAATTACGACTGTCACTGTTTATCCAGAAATCCATACTCCCAACTCCAGACATGAAATATAAAACACAAGGGTATAAAGTAGACTTCATTTAACACCATAGTGCTTTACCTGAAATCTCAGTTTACATGAATAAATAAAAATTAAATCCCTGTCCAATGGTCACCTTTATTTTAAATATTTTAAGTAATCTGCCATTGATTTCCAGGAAACCTTCGGTAACATTAACTTTTACATTGGCCAGAGAGGAAAAATGGGCCGCAGAAAGAGAGAAAAAATGTTGCTGCCATCACAGATTTCCCTTCCCTTGTTCACTGGAAATTGAGCACATGAAGATTACTTAAGATATATTTCTCGGTAAAGGTGGTAAGGATCTATGCTTATCTATATAAGCAACCATGGCTGAAGTGGCCTCAGGGCCTCGATCTAAAAAACAATGCAGTCTGCATTTGCTCCTTATTACCATTGTTACAAAAGGCACACACAATTACTTGCATTAGTCATGAAAGGCGCTATCATTGGTTTTGTATTGTGATCTGTTTTACAATCGAAGAAGGGAAGTGAAGTGATCAAACCTGATTACATCTAAACAACTAGATCAATATGACAATGTTGAAGTGGAGCTATAAACCATCTGCTAAAACATTACTTTCATTTTTGTCAGATTTTCCCACACATGCTCTGCTGCCAACATAATCATTTCTTATTTTTTTTAAGTTTATTTTTTTTCTGTAACTTCACCTCTCATAGTCATTTATGATCACTACCATCATCATTCACTCACTCATCTTCATGACCAGCATCATAATTTACACCATTTTCCTTTATTATTTAAATTAAATCTAGATTAATATCCTATTTACATATTAGTCCATTTTCACAACACTCATAATCATGTGAAAAAGTTGTAACATAGATCTAGCGATCTTGCCAACAAAGATCTAAAGAAGTGAAATAAGCTTGCTCACAGTTCTAGACTAGATCTAGTACCAAAAACCAAATTTATGCATAGTCTGAGCACCTGAATGATGCAGTCTGTTAATGAAAGGAATGACGATCCTGAACTTCTTTTCATATGATACTTTAACTTTGATAGGCTGTCATCACCTCCTCCTAACCTCCTTTCTTCACTCTTCTTTGCACCCATTGACAAAACATTTGATTTGCTCTCACTGTCTAATGTCTTGACTTCAGTTTTCTGACAATAATAATCTACATCTGCTGGCATTACAAAAACACGCTGCCAGAATAAGCCCGATTATTTGCGAAATATTCTTCGTTTTTTGCACTATGTTAGAATAGTAACCGTTCCACACAAGCCTGAGTCGAAATCGAGGTCAGGGGCGGATGACATGGCGGCGGCGGCTGATAAGTGGGTGCAGGGATGGGAACGAATTTTGCATTAAACGTGACATTTCTGCTCCCTTTCAATGCATTTTCTTGAAGAAAATTATAATAACTGGAGCAATACAAGATACCTCGATACTAAAACCTTGAGAATCCTGGAAACAATGATAATTTGTATACGTTTTCTGCACAGATCATTCTCCTCATACTGCACCGGAAATGAATCAGGTTGATGATAAAAATAACGGTAGCTGCTTAGAGTGGTAAGGTAGTCTTAGCAGTTCAAAATCTGTAAGCATCGTACTATTATTATTTTAATAAATGTTTTACATTCTACTTTTTCTTGAATTCGAACTCCCCCTTCAAGCACCAAAGACTATCTTGTCTACAACAGATCTTTATGCGCCCATTGATCTTACAGATCTATAGACGTTTGAGATGTACTGCTTTTTGTCTGCCTCACTTTTAATAGCGCTTACACTGTGATGTAGCCTATGTTGCTGCTGCCATATCAAATACCAGCCTTACGTCCACATTACTAAACAAACGTAGTCAAATGCCGTTGAAGATGTTGTCGTCGTCTTTTGGTCGCTGGTTTAGAATTGCGTTCATTAAGTTTAAACTATCCATTAAATCAGCGTTATTTAAATGTTAACACTAATAAACCTTTCAGCAATACAGATGGTTTACAAATCTGCTGTGACCTTTTAGTTATGCTTGAGAAATGAAGAACTTCGTTGTCCTCCTTACATGATTAAAGATGGGTGTGCGCATCAAAATAAACTATCCAACCTCAAGTGCCTTTTCCTCTCTGAAAATTGTCTTTAGCGCCCACACAATTAATTTCATGAAGAAAAAGCAACGTATTGTTCCCAAGTGTGTGTGCTTTATGATGTAAGAATGAGAGTTCAAGCGGATGGGATTTAGCCTTTGTTATTGTAGTAAATTTGTGCTTTCATGCCAGCACTCAACTGTAAATTCCTCAGTAACTACTAAAGCTACATTCAGCAAACTTTTCTGAGACAAATCATTTGCATTAACACTTATGACATACAGTTATTTCTTCACTGAGTTATTGGCATTTAATGTTATGCAATAGAAGTAGGTAAGCTGCCTCTCACTCTCAGCACCTTTAGGTCATGTTTTCTAGTTATCAGTTTTTTAATGACTTGGGATGATCTGTACAACTTATTTATCTTGCTATGCCCTACAAATTGATGCATGACATGTTGATGTAACTTGCACAGCTGCCTGCCAGCCTCCATTAGCCTTTCGCTCATTGTCCAGTTTTCCTATATCGGTGCCAAAGTGGTGCATCGAAAGATGAAGCTAGAGGCCTCTTACATACTAGCTCTCCGAAATGTCGGCGTAACCATGTTATATTTCATACCATTTCCCCTTGAGTTAGTCTGGTTCTGAGTTCGAGTCTGGTTTTAGTCAGATTCTACACCTCAGCGCAGTCGAGTCCACATCTGGCTCCTGCGAGACTCTTGATGCATTCTCCCCACGAGGCTGGCTGGTAGTCTGGAAGCTGCAACTGAGGTCATAACATGCTATCTGCATTACATGTAAATAAACTTTGATGTCGTCCATTCTACACGGCGGTGTTCCTGACATCTGTTCATGACAACTGAGGCTCAAGTTCGGCTAAAGCCTATAACCAAGCTCACCTCCCCGCCATTCTTCATCTTCACCTTCACCAACATCAACAGACCACAACAAACCTCCTCTTTCTCCTCAATTACTACATTATTCAAAGCAGAGGCTCATGGCAAAAATGATGATTTGATCTTGATCATAACAATTCCAGATATTGCTGTCAGACAGTGTATTCGTTAGCTATCAGTTAAGGTTCTGTTAATTCATAATTCAAAGGTTAAGTTTAATATTGCGAGTCCAGCAAAGCCTTCTGCATTTTCATAGCCTTGGAATGTTTTGTTTGACACGCCAGCCTTCCGCCTGGCCCCTGTTTGACGTTACCATATGGCAGCCACTTGCAACGCCAGTGGAAGAATTCACATTTTGCATTATATATTTAATGTTTTGTCCAGGGCACACGTTAACTCTTCATGTTGAACGCTACTAAGAATGCATTCAGATCAGTGCACATGTAAATTAATGCAACATGAGATATAAACCATCATGTCAGAGCTATGGTCAGCCCAATTGACCTCCTCTTCACCACCTCTTCCCTCAACCACATACAAGAAGTTTCCCACCAGCTCCATTTTTCTAGATGTTCCATTTAAAGTCAATTGTATTTTGGAATTGTATTTTGGGCTGTATGTTTTCTTTATTGGCCTTAACTATGCTAGCAATCCTAGCATTTGTGTGCTCAGTGATTCCTGCCTCCATCCTCATGCCTGGATTGGTGTGATGGTGCCTATGACCCTGAGCCAGTAAAGTTGCATGGTTTTTTTTAACTGATGTGTCCTCAAGGACTACTGCTAGAAACTTACTTCTGCTTAATATTGTTATAGTCTAGGTAGATCTGCTGTTGACTCCACTTAATCATCATAATTCATATGTCAGAATGTTATCACTATACTATGTTGCAATTATTTGGAGGCCAATGTAAAAAAATACAGTACAATTTAGTGTGGTATATGTTGCCAATAAGTCAAAGTCAAGATCAAACAGATTTCAGTGTTGACAATATCATCATATTGTTATTTATTACAAATATTACAGCCAAAATCAATGTGTCAAACCGTCAAATGCAGATATGGAGATAACATCCCTATATTTGCCACCTTCTTGAAAATAGATCTGTCATTCTCCATTCATTCATTCATTAAGTCAGTCAATAATCCACTATGCTTCTCCTGCTCTAGGAGCAAACAATCAGTTATCACATGGGAACTCAGTCATCGGTCAGTCAGTCAGTTAGTTGACCAGATCTCTCTTTTGTCTTACACATTTCCCTTTTTGCAACATTTCTTCCTCCTCACTGAATATTGTGACCCTGTGCAACAATCACTGTTTCACACTAGAAACTGAACATTGATATATCACACAAACAGATCTTGTGTGGAATATATGTTTTGGATTTATTCAGTTAGTTTAACAACTCACATAGCACTATAGACTTAATGCAGTCAACAACTTCAAAGCTTATATAGTGGTACCCTGTTTTCTTGAGCATCTGAGTTGGCCCATTCACAACAAATGAATACTGTACATATGTAAAAGTAAACATGTGTCTAAAACTACTTTATACTAACATTGGAATGATATGTTTTCAGGCACATATGATAATGTTGGGCATATGAAGTTTTGTGTCTATAAAATAAACACAGAGAAGATGGAAAATGGTGGGGAGAAGCAGGACATAAAAATGGCATTAAAACTGTAGTTGTACATATGTGTTTTTAAACAACATCAAATCACATATAATCATTTTCTGCAACCAATATTTATCTGACAGAAGCTAGGCTAAAAACCAACAGTCACAGAAATAAATGCATGCTAGTAAGCAACAAGTCCCATCATATTAATGTATACACCTGTAAAACATACAATCTGACTCTTATGACAACAGAAGAGTCCATGAAAAACTTATCTGTGGTAATACACAATATAAACCATTCAAAGAAGAACTCCTCTTACTTTAGTGCATAAAATGCTACATAATCTTTCTCTCCTGTGATCTTCCTTTCTACACAGAGGTTCATATGCCTTGTCTTTTCCCAATGAGACATTATTCAGTTTCACAAAACTTATGCTTTGCATCCTACAACTACAAGTTTTCCCAAACTTACTTTGAAGAATTGTAAGTATTATAGCCAACCCATCATCTTCCAGTCTTAACTCTTGCATCCCTTTGCAAGTTAGCGCAGAAATACTCACAAATATGGCAACAACCAGTTTAATTGACAATTACTGGCAACAAGAACCTCCTGTATGATGTTACATGTCAAATGTAAAGTGTTTATTGCCCCTAGCCTTAATTTAGTGACATCAACTTTTAGCTTCCTTTTTCTGGACAATGTTGATTGGTCCTACATTGTCGCCACTACACTTGTTGAATTCTGAGTGGGCGCTGTCACAGTATGGCCACTGAGGATCAATCAAAGAAAAAACAAAAGTAAATTTAAGACATTCTTCAGATACACTGGATGAGAAACATCAGCAAAGATGAGAAAAGCTAAACTGAACATTTTCACTGTGCTCTGAAAATGGATGAAGTCATTTTACACACTTCTGAGAGAATAGGGGAGAAATTTTTAATGACAAAGGAAACAAAAGCTTCCATCTTTGACAGTGCAATTTCGTGGGAAAATATTTGTGCATTTTATTTTTTTTTTAATATGTCAACAAGGACCTACATCTCACAAACAATATGGAACCCTCATTCAAAAATGACCTTCTCGAAGCATCGTGATAATATGGTACTCATGATAGCAACTCATGATGAATTCCAGTCCAGAAAAGACTACAGCAATGATAATGTGCAAAGCACTATTAACTATGTAGAGCAGCTCCTGCTTCCACATGATGTCAGATTTATATACATGTATATATATAATCCGAAAGATAGATGACTAATTAAGTTTTTTCCTAATTAACCAAACTTCAAAATAATGAATTTCAAATGAAGCAATCAAATTGACAAATGGATTGTTTTCCTTGTGTTTGTAATCATGATAAAACATGTCCACTCACTACTGTGTGCACTTGATTATATACATATTTAACAGATATTATCATGTGTGAATAGCACTCACCCACTGATTTTAGAAGGTTTGACATGAGAAAGAAAATAATGATTACTTCCAAACCTCCTATTTACTTAAATTTTTTTCACAAGTAAACAAGAAATATGTTTAAGATGATTAGCAGATTTAGAGGCCTGAAATCCACAAGATGAAATCTGTAGATGGTTTTAGTGTGTTAAGAGTTTGCCCTAGCATGCAAAACTTTATAATCCCAATTTGGAAATTGATTTTTTTTTCTTTTTCGCAGTGAAATTTCCAGAACTGGCTTTTTGAAGTTTTATCATGTGGACGACAACATGTAGAAGTTAGGGATGAATTCAACACTTAGTAAATGTATTTAATGACAATTAAACTGCTGTGGAATTAGCAGCTCCAGTTGGTTTATTCGACTTGCAAGCTGAGGGGACTGATGGGGGAAGAACTATAATGTCCTGATTCAATACACTTTGTCCACTCCAACATTTCCTGTTGTCAGTTTGCAGCATTTTAGCAGACACACTGAATGTTTTGTGCATTTTCAAAATGATTTCGCTAATTCTTGAAAAATTGCTTATTAAATTTAAAAGTTATGCCAACTTTTCGAAGTGGGAAGCATAAGAATAAGAAATTTCTCAGCAACATGGGACTATATTTATCACATACATCTCTGTTATCTGACTTTACATAGGCCTTGCTTTACCTTTTGTGACCTCCAGCATCGACACAGGCTGACTTTTCCCTTCGAATTTACCATGTTCACAACATCCTCAATGTCAAGTACATCCCGAACTTTCTTTTCTTCCTTCCTGATGTTGGGATTAATGGGCCTCTCTTGCCTCTTGATATTCCTTTTAAACAGATATGTCACGAAAGACACCACACCCACTACTGCCAAGGCAGAGATGACATAGTGTTGATTTAACTGATCTGGAAAAGTATCAAGTTTTTAGAAAAATTCAATTAGAAGAAAAACTGAATGTGGACAAACAATGCATCAGTTAAAGTGGACCTTCTTTGTAATGTGTTTTGATCTTGATGGCCATTATTCTTTTACGCTCAAACTTAAGTTTGAGTGTACAATAATATATGTTTATTACAAAAACCCTACTATGAAACTAGTACTAATGCAAAGCATTTTTGACAAGTCCTGATATATAGTTTATTCTGCCAATTTCTGTTGAGGTATAGAGTTAATTCAAAAGACACCCTTATTGCAGAACATCTCTGAGTCCACTACTGTCCCTCCTGGATTTACATGAGAAGAGGTGGTATTAACCCAGTTTTAAGCTGGGAAGTGTTTTAGAAAGTTTCATTGCTGGGATTAATGAAGCTGGCGTGGTATCTGGAAATTGTAGAAGTAAGTCACAGGCCTTTTTGTCTAACTTCCTTTCATTTCACTTTATTCGCTTGATTACTGTCTTAAAGTGCTTGAATTAAGACAGAACCAAGCATGTTGATAGGTGGAATGAGTTGAGCTTACATTTTTTTTAAAATTCATAAAACTCAATTGCCAAAAGAAATAATATGTCATTTTTGTAAACACGTAAGAAACTATTGTTTATCATACGTACCACTTATTACTTCCATCAGAACAACCTTATGCACTAAAAATAATGTCAGACTAAGGTGTAAGTGCTGGAGACTAGTAGAGATCACCGTGGCGTTGGCTAAACGACTGTGCAATGACTCTATCAAATGTTTACACTCATCACAATGTCTTAGATCATAGTTTGTGTCTATCTAATTATGAAAAAAATCGCATGTCATCCTTCTGAGAAACGCCTCTTTTTTTGCTCACGAGACTAGGGCAAAGTTCACCTGTCATCTTCTCTGGGAAATGCAGTGCCCCTGTCGGGGTTTTCCTAATTGTTCCTCTGATAGGCAGCCTGGTATGTCCAATTTACTCTGCTGCGAAGTCAACTTTAGTGGTCAGTGCTGTCCGGCTGTTTCACCATTCCATCCACACGCCCGTGTCATTGTGTCGTACAGCTGACGTTTGGACGATATTGAATACCGTTTGTTACCTGTTATTCACATGTAATATAAAGGGCAGCTTGCAGTACTCGAGTTCGCCCATTATGACCCACAGCAAGTGAATGGAAAACCCCAATGTCTATTCATAGTAGAAGTAATCAGAATTTGTTGTCATTTTTATACGGCCTTGGTGAGTGATAAGAAATGAAATGTTTTCGGGAAAGAGGTACCGGGTATTCTATAAACAGAAAGCCGGATTTTGATTTCGGTAAAAAGCTGAATCATGACTGAAGTTGATAGCAACAATAACAATAATAGAATCTAACAAGCCGTACACTGAAACAAACTTGATTGTACATGTCGTCTACCGGACTGTCGTAGATTCTTTAAATTACATTTAAAGGAACAGGGGTAGCTATCTGCTTCACAGCCTAAAAAATCCACAATATTTTTGCATACATTTTTTACCCCTTCCACGTTTCCTTCGCTGAAGCGCTTCCGAGAAAATGCAGTTTGAAAGTCGGGATTTTCACAGGCTATGGGCCACCATGACTAATCGTCCGGTTAGCCCGGGAATGAGGCGTGACGTCAGAAAACGAGAGGCAAGTCGTTACGCAAAGAGAATTATCCACATGCGATAACTTTCGTTGGCTCTCAATGTTTTGCCTTTTTTTTTTCATTTTTCGTGGAGAAAGATCTTTTTTTGAAACTGTGTGAACAACTGCCCAACTTTGACCACATTGCTGCAACCTTAGAAAAGGGAGGATAAAATAATATTTGAGAAAAGGGAACATCTGTCTAAGTACATTTTGAATAGCTCTATTAATGTCTTGTGAAAGCCTATGTATGGTTGTCTGTGCCTTTCTTCCCCCTGTATTGGTTAATGAGCTCACATTGGTCTACGATTCTGATATTATATATCATTTGCCTGAAGGACACATTTAGATTATTAAGACGTCGCTCAGCAGGATAGGATTTGATTGACAGCTAACTATAGCTCAGGCAGTGTTTTCTGCTCTTGTGGGCGGTGCTAGTTGCATCATTAGTCATAGATCAGTCAAAATGCTTCGAGGAGCCGGTCAAACAGCTGGCATATTGACGCGAAAATAGTCTGACACCCTTATGTTGGTCAGAGATGACCACGGAAATAATTTGGAGAATACTTGTGAAATCCCTATGGTTTTGAAAGAACGAACCGATCTTCACGATCAAAGAGAAAAATGAAATGGATCATATGCAATTAGCATGGGTATGCCATGTTGAGCATAGCAACAGTTTCGAGATGAGGAGAGAAGGGATAGATGGGTGGGCACAGTTGCATGGGTGAAGCAAAGACGTTACATGTTTCTGGGTTTAGAGAGAAAGAGGGATAAGAAGCAATAATAGAAAGTGAGAGCCTGAGTTGCTAATGAAAACAAGTAAAACAAGTGAGAAGGCAGGTAATGAACAGTGACTAAGGGGACAAAGACATCTGCCTGCCTGCCTGCCTGCCTGCCTGTCTGTCTGTCTGTCTGTCTGTCTGTCTGTCTAGGTTGGTTTTTGTTGTTATTGTTCTTAACCCGTATTCTCCTAGATTCTTATCCCAACACCGTATTGCTCCGTGTCGTATCCCCCTCTCTCTCTCTTCACCTCTGGAATTGTGCCCACCTAACCCACACACGGATCTATTTCATTCCCCTCATTGAGTGATAGTGAAGACCGATTCTTTCTTTTAAAATTACAAAAGTTTTCACGGGTATTCTACAAATGCTCCCGTGGTCATCTCTGACCAAACTAAGAACGCCAAAAGAATTTTCGATGTGCCCCTTTGTTATCTGTTCTCGAAAGCCTTTTGATTATGTCTAGTGACACAACTAGCGCCGCTCCTAAGCACAGAGAATTTGACTGTTTGGGTGTATAAATTACTGAAAGTTCTCCTCAAGAAAATGATAATTTTATATTGTCAGAATCTTAGGCCAGTGAGAACTCACTAAATCACACAGTAGACAACAATCCAAAGGCAGTGCAAACGTTAATAGAGCGACTCAACAAACTGTGGTTAGACACATGTTCCTTTTTCTCAAATATTATTTCATCCTCCTTTCTCTAAGGTTACACAGCACTGCGATCAGAGTTGGGCAGTTGTTCACACAGTTTGACAAAAGGCTTTTCTCGACGATAAATTTTAAAAAAAAAAAATGTATAACGAAAGTTGTTGCATGTGGAAAATTCTCTTTGCATAACGACTACTATAGCTTGCTTATCGCTTTCTGACGTTATGTTTCATTCCCGCGCTGACCAGACGACCTGTCATGGCGGCCCGCAGGGTGTGAAAATCCCGACTTCCAAGCTGCATTTTTTTTTTTTCGGAAGCGCTCGGGCGAAGGAAACGTGGAAAGGGTTGAAAATTTATGACAAAATACTGTGGATGTTTTAAGCTGTGAAGCAGGTAGCTATCCCTGTCCCTTTAAGACTTACTACAGTCTCATTTCCGGGAGGCGGTAAGTATAATCATCACAGTCTGTCCACTACATTTTTCATCCAGGAGCATCACATCCTCTCAACCACACCAACCACACCAAAAAAGATCAGAAATGCACTTAACAAAAAAAAAGTAGAAAAAAAAAAGACCCAAACTTCGTCCTCAATGCCAATAGTGTAATTTATTTACTATATTATTGCACGGACTATTTATCCCCACGGGTACCGAGTACCAACATATCCAACATCAACAAACTTGAATGTAAAGAAAGTTAAAACAAGTGACCAGTCAACAGATAAGCAAGCACATGAAACCATCACATGCAAAATCTAAGCAATAACTTGGTTAGAGAGCGGATGTGGCACTATCGGACAGTTGGCACTGTTGGATAATAATTTAAGACTCGCTCTAGCCTCGTCTGCGTTCGCCTGGAGGTGCTGACCTCTGCGTCATTACTGGATAAAAAAAATACCATTCTTTCGTCTAGGATATATTTCACACCCTTTATCCGTTTATTTCTGGGTATAAGTTTATTTCACGTAATTTCAAGCAATTTGTGACGAGCTGCACTGCCTTGAGACGATCACAAAGATCTGACTGGCTAAGCTAATATGTCCTAGACTTGAGGACAAGACCTATTTTAAGCTACAGAGAACCCCCTCCTACGTTTGCTTTTGGAATGCTCTGTTTTTTTCCATCTCGCCATACAAGGGAGTGTCCTGTAGAGCCAAATGAAAATTACAGTACAGTATACGTATGTCGGAACTCTCGGACAGCAAGTGTCTGGAGAGCGATGCTACTGATCAAAACATATTACTAATATTAGCCTCAAGTCTTGACCTCTCTCTCTCTCTCGTTCTGTCACTATTAATTTCTTATGTCATTGTTGTAAACTTCTGACCATAGGGGTTGTTCGTATGAGCCCTATTCCTTCCCGCCTTGATGGATGGCACGCTGTTTCAGGGAACATCTTTGTTCTTGAATTAGCACTCTAGACAGTAGCAGTCCGCTGCTAACAAGAACTGTCTTCCCAGGTTTGTTTTGAGGTGTCCTTCTCTTACTCTTAGTCTAGGATTTCCGACGGGCTGTCCGGTGTTACCCGCCGCTCTTCAGAGATGTCCAAGATAGCAGAAATCATCTCAACCCATAAACTCTCAAGATGTCCCGTGTACATCTCCAAATCCAATACTTAACTGGTATATCGAAAGTAGACATGTTAAAGAGTACTTCCAGGTCAAAACAAATACTGTAAATTATGCCATTCCTGCCGAATGATCGGCATTTCTGCTTAGGTGTCCAGGGTATGCAGCATCCGCTCTAGTGCCTATCTTGAATCAATCTGACAATTTGCAGTAAAATGCACTGTTTAAACATCAGTACACTGGCTATATAAAGTTGTTTCAGTTTTATCTGCTTTTTTTTTTTTTTTAGCTCCAGTAATTTTTCACATGAGCAAGTCAATAACAACCATTCATGAACCTGGCCTTGCTATGTTAAATACTATGTAATAAATTCACAGGAAACTAAGCAGCTTGTGGACTTCTCATTTGTTGTCAAGCCTAAACAGTTAAGATCTAGGATTTACCATGCACGCACAATAAATGGTATGCAGCCTTATATGAGAGAACAATTAACAACTTAATACAATCATAGTGAAGAAAAGAAAAAAAAACAAAAAACTTTTCACAGGTGAAGATCATGTACAACCTGCACATGTACAACCTGCAGTTTAGGTTATACAAAATAACATAACTAACAACTAGCTGTTCGTAGCTTCCCTTTTCCAGATCTGGAACCTATCTATGAGGCCTAATAATGTTCAAACTATGGGAGTGGAAGAAATTCCACCTGATCCATCAATAAACAAAGGACAACAGTCAACAAAGGATCAAGATAAATGTCTTTCTTCAATATATGAGAAATGGGGAATCCTCATACTCATTGTCAGGCTCTGCTGAGACACATTCATCATGATGAGTTTGAAAAAAACGCTGCACATGGCATCAAAAAACCCAAACTACTGTAACACTTCTCATCCACATGGCACATAATGAAAGAAAAATCCTTTTTATCCATACTTATGAAAACCCATACAAAAAAATATATCTAATTGCTATACGACATATGTGTTAATTGGCAATGTGAAGGATGAAAGGAAGGTAAATTGCTGATGCCAAATGGTGACAGGTGGATGAAAAGTGTTATGCATGCCAAAGCTGCCCTGTAAGTTTTTCCAATGTCTGAGACAAGTTGCCTTGTTTAAAGCTACTCAAAACCAGAATAAAATAACAAAGAATATCTCTTGCAGTATGCCAAGCATGGCTTCATGCACACTTTTTTGGAAGCACGCTTGATTACATGTGCTTTTACACAAAAAGTGACAATACTGTGATATCACATACATACTTTCTGATGAGATCAGCTATTTCATTTGTCCCAGAACACTAGCAGAGATATATAATATTCACATCCTACATGTCTACCTTTGACACTCCTATCACCAGTATTTATTCATAATGCCAAAACAATTTGTACCAGCGCTTGCTGACTATCAAATGGTACTGACTCAGATTTAAATGGTTATGTGTAAATTTCCCACCACAGCTATAATGTGATGGCTCTGGGAAAGCACATCACACTTCACCTGACCTTAAATAGATACCTGGCATCATGCAGGGGACACTACTATCCACAAGTTAATTATTAGGCCTCGGAAAGTGGCAGCACCACTGTGTGATTTTCTTGTGGAGCTGAAAAAAAATTACTGAGTAATATGGCCTGCTGGAGTAGTAATAAAATAATGATATGAAGTCAAATGAGCATGCACTTTTACATGAAACTTCCTATATAAATGATGCGACTATTACATGAAACAAACAGATAGGGAAAAAAAAATGAAACAAAATTATAAGAGTTCTCTCAATTTCATTATACATTTTGCACACAGTATCATCAAACTGTAAAACATTTACCAACAAACAAATGGTAATGAATTTATCACACTGAATACTGGCTTCCTGTCATGGCACATTACTATGTCATACTTTCAGCAAGCACAAACACTATAATTTAGGAATTCTAGCCTGAATATTTTTTTTTTCAAAACACGTTTCGGACAAAGGGTGCAAACCCCCAGATCCACATACATAGCAACATACATGGCAACATAGCAACATGACAAATCATGACTCTTTATCATCATGTACAATCAAAGTTGTGCCATGATGTGGTGGATTTGGTGAAATAAATCTCATAAGATTGACAATGAGGAAGAAGGGACATAAAGTTTGATAAAGATACCCCAGTCACGTGATGTGATGTCACAGGAACTAGTGGGTTCACATCCTTGACCCAAGACCACTTACAGTCAAAGCCTGTAATACAATGAATTCAAAAAGGTTTGAGAAAAGAATAACTGTCAAGAACATCTGGCCACCAAATAAATGCTGTGGGGAATGATTTTGGAAAAACATGTCTTGAGCAGTGTGATGTAGGATTAAAATTATAGATGGCTTCATATAAATATGGCATATTAATATTATAGGGTTAATCTGATATCACTTATGCATGCTATAATACATATGTCAAGGGTCTGTTTTCCAGGGTTGGGCGGAACTCCATTCATATGAACTAAGTTTCGGTTTTTGTGAATGGAGTTCTCTGTTTCATTGTGAACACGATCATGAACGGAGTTCGTGATTTTTCACAAAAGGATCGGAACTTAGTTCTTTTTCTAGTCTGTTCAAATTCCGTTCACACATCAGCGACCAGGTTTTTTTTGTTTTTTTTTTCATTTTGTACGCAATTACTGCACTCGCTGCACTGTGATCACCCGCTACATTTGACCTGTCAATGTTAACAGTCATTCTTCAAATCAGCAAGATCAGTTTGTCACTCCTGCCCTTTTATGGCATCAGATAAATAAAGCCACTGAGATGAAGCTGCTGTTGCCGTCCACATTACACAACAAGGACTGGCTTATCACTTTTAATCGCAAATGAAGCGTGTCCCCTTACTGATAAAGACGTGGTGACACTATGATCCACTATCCAGGGCTACATCACGAGGCTTGACCGCCTCAAGGCCGTCTTTAACAAAACAGTGTTTAGACCGACCGAGAGATCTGTATCGTGAGTAATGACTGACAACTGAAAACCAATTTGAAGGCCATAAATAACTGTCAAAAGCGAGATAAAGGTTCATGGGTTAATGTAGAGGGACATGTGAAAAGGGCGGGAAATTAGAGAACTAGGGGTAGGATATGATACACACGAAGAGAGCAGAGGACAGCAATCATGGGTAGGTAACTGGCGCATTGGGTTTCATACACACGATGTTATCACCTTGCATTGACTTTCCTTTAATGGAATCTACAAAGCTGTTCTTTACCATTACAAGCATTGCTGCAATTGTAATTACAACAGTTTTCAGCCATAATCAAAGCTAACTATATCTTAGTAATGCAGAATCAGACACTGTTTATTGTCAGGGGTCCTTAACAAGCATAAACCAGAACCACGCAACAGAAAACATTATGCATTACAAGTAACAAATACCTGAATTTACTCTAATAGCGACTTTTGTCCAAATTTGTGACTTGCACCTGCCGTATGATCTCAAATTTTTTAGCTGGTTCCGTACAATTCAAAATCATAAGTTTGTATGTTACATGTAATTCCTCCAGATTCTCTCTACTTGCAGTGAATTCTGGGGGGAAGAGGGGCTCCAAATTTTGTTTTTATCACACACACTGCATTTACAAACAGATTTTTTATTAACGCAGGTGGCAGTTAAAATTAACTACCCACTACACTGGCCTACACTAGAGAATCTGGATTTTTTTGTCTGTTAAGAAAACGATGAAAGATATCGTGTTCTTCATCACTAAGTAACAGAAATACTCCATGGAAAACACTCACACATAAAGTACATTCATTAAACACTGAAATCCTTGTTTCCCATTGTTAAATCAGCAGTCTCGGAAACACATGCTATTTTCGGCAGGAAAAGTGAATGGAATGGAACAGAGATCTGAACTAAATTACTCAGACGTGAACGGAATGAATTGAACAGAATTTGATAGCTTCGGCTGGACGTGGAACGGAACACAGTTCCCCATTTTGGCACTAAATGGGAAACGGAACACAGTTCCCCATTTTTTCATGAACATGCCCAACCCTGCTGTTTTCCTCCTCAGGAACTGAAGTTTTTGCACAGCTTTTGTTCTGCTTGAGAACAGTGATCTCATGAAAGTACAGTGTACTCTCTGTACTAGGGGAAATGTATAAAATACGAGGTCATACAAGTACATATCAGACTGTTAAAAAAATGAGATACTGAAAAATACTTAATGAAATAAGCCTTCTCCATACCTACTAAAAATGATCTCAGAATCCTAAATTTTAGTAGACAAAGAGAATGATAAAAAAAATTGGCAGGTTAACAACAAAATTTGACCTTGGCAATAGACATACAGTAAAAATGGAGCAAAATGAATTTTAAGATTTTTATCCCCTGATATAAATTGTGGACAAAAGGGTGATATCTGTCATTTAAAAAAAGACTTCAACTCGTGTAATTTTCAGGCAGATGATATTGATATTAACACTGTAAAAACTGAGCAACCCCACACCAAATTGTTCATCTGTGGACCTTTATATCAAATTTCTTCTAAACACTCAGGTGCTATTGCTATGTAAAAGAAGTGAACGAACTCAAGTGTGCATGTTTACCCTCTTTTATACTTGGCAGAAGTGCATATATCATAAGTCTCTTGTCCATGGACAGATAACCAGCACTAGTACTTCTTACACACTAGCATATTTACTTCTTTATAGAACCCAACCGCTTACATTTACAGTATTTAGCACCATTTATTACAAAAATATTAAAATACAGACTAAGCTAAAAACACCATGCCTGTTCACACAGGTAAATGAAACTGAAATATTCAGCTCACATAAAACGAAAAGTGGAAAACAAAAGGGCACCATATTGTCAACTGACGAACAGACCCATTGAATACAGGAGTACTGTTAAAAAAACTTAGGAAAAAATCAATAATGCAAGCCTGACAGAAGAACACATTCACATATAGAGAGTCTATTGCGTACCTCTGACATCTAAGCAGAAATGGTGTCTGCTTGCTTTTTATCACATTTTTATTTTCTGGCTGACCCCAACTGAAAAGATGCATGAACAAGTTTTTTAAGGTGCCATAACACATAACAACGTAACACAAATGTAACAGGAACTCCAGCCTCAAATGGTCATCACAATACATACCAACAATGTTAACATACAAGGTCATATTAAAAAGAAAAAATGAGGTTTACCAGGAAAAAAAATCAAACACAACATTTTTGTTAGCATGACAAATCTTGACTCCATATATCTGTTAAGTCATGATATTTATCGGTACTTATACACATGCCAACACCACCTTCAGAACCTGCCTGAGATTCTGTGCAAAATGGTATGAGACTTTGCATTTGATCTAATATGGGGAATATAACCTTATAGGTCAACATGGACAATATGGCTAAACATAACTTGGTCTTAGCAGACTAATGCTGAAACACTGAGTGCTCAAAAAGCAAAATGGTAGTCATAAAAGTATAAAAACATTCCTATAGACAATAAACATAGGGAGAATATATAAGCCAAGCTGCATGGGACCGGCCTTGGCATTAAAATAGTAACCTCCCATTAATTACAAACAGTCAATTCAATATGCTGCAGCTGTGGTGACTCAGTTGGGAGGAAGGATTAATTGGGGGNGGGGGGTGTGTGTGTGTGTGTGTGTGTGTGTGTGTGTGTGTATATATACAGTGGAGCCGCCTAAGCTGTACGGCTCCGTTCCCGACGAATCGTCCCCCTTAAGCGGGCGTCCCGCTTAGACGGACTATCCATTATAACGTAATTTCTTAGCTAGTTTGTTCGTTTCATTCAAGTTAAGGGATATCATTACTTGTTGCTAGTGAGGTGTGACAACGGAGTCAGATTTAAATTGTATCTGTTCTGTTTAAAATATACTTATTGCAGTCTAACTGCATTTTCAGTAGACTTGCAGAGCATATTCTTTGCGGGGAATGGGATTTTTGGTTGGTTTCAAAGAAGCACCTAAGCCTTCTCACCACTCTCCTTTGAAAATTAAAAAACAATTTCTTTTAAAGATCAGGACATGTCTACATCAGAGGGAAAGAAAGAATACATGTTAAAATGAAACTGGTGAGAATATGAAAGGTCTAACATCTCTGAAATCGAGATGTTTGCCGCTGCCGCCCCCCCCGCCCCGCATTCAAGTGATCAAAAATAATTTGGGATCAAATTTGCATGATCGCAAACACCGGCAAAGATAAGCGTCACACTTCTCGCTCCACATCTGGCCAGAGCGCGACGCGAGCGGCGTGTGTCAAAAAGCCTTTACGCAATGCGAATGATGGTCATGCCTATGTGACCGACACCCTGGCTGAGTGTTGTGCAATAGCGCAGGTAAGGCTCGTAAGTGTCAATCACTGCGTAAGCTGAAGAAAGGATAAAGTGTGGCTGACAGGGGGCGGGGCTTACTTAATCCTGATCCGTTGATGCTTGCACGGGTTAAATGACCAGCGGCTAGGATGTCCGCTCTGATTCGTCCATGCGTGCGCCGAAGGGTCAACTGCCCGACAGAAGGCTATGGGGAGGTTGTGTCAATCACTTCTCACGTAACGTAAGGGGGGTGATCAGGGCCGTCGGTACAAGCTTCTTTGTAGCTCTCAGGTTTTCAGCTGATGGGCAAAGGTACGAGACACAGTACGATTGTGACAATTTGCAGCATTCCTGTCAAAAACAGCGTGTATATTACGGAAATCTGGCTCCAAGTCGTCTCGCTTAAGCGGGTTGCCGTCCCGCTCACATGTATAGATTTAAACAGCAAAAATTCCGTTCCCCAAGCATTCGTCTCACTTAAGCGGGTGTCCCGCTCACGCGTGTCCCGCTTAAGCGGGTTCCACTGTATATATATATATAAGAAAGGAAAAGACAGAAGTGCTTGTGAGAGGCTTCATAGAAGGATACCTGATTCAGTTCCACTTAAATGTTTCCAGGGATGCCACACATTCATCAACAGTATTCTCTGCAATTTCAAAAAGTCTAGTCTAGAATATGTCATTATTAGCAGTGATTTACATGACACAGGCATAATTCTTCACCCTCGTGATGGTGTGACAAAATATATTCTACCATCCATTTGCTATGTTTGAATGTGGTAATACAATATAAAGTATATGCATCTTATATGCAAAATGTTGGGTGCAACAGTAGAATTTTGCACCCCAGTGGCAGCTGGTCGGCCAGCAACAGTCAAATTCTGTAACAATGGCCATGCAGCCAGCCAGAGGCTGGCCCAAACATGCCTCGCACTACAAGTGTTAAAATATAAATTTGTATTTGTATTTATATTTAAGTCTAGATCTAATTATAAACATATATAGAAATTTACGTCTTAAGACCTTCTTTATGATTAGGTTTAGATCTAATCAATCACTGTTACACAGGAAGAGAATGTCCAGGATGAACACGATAGAAGAGACAAAAACAAAAAAAACTAACATTTGTTGGATCTTGATTTTTCTATGCAACTTGTTTCTCAGATTCGTGTCAAACAACAGTATCTGAAAAACACCAACATTCTCTGATTCCAGAGTATTTTAAAGAGTGGCACCTTTGCCTTTTAAAGAGAGGAGGAGTTATATAATTCACGATGTTTCTCAAAACCACAAGTTTTGTTATGATTAGCTGAATGAAGATGTGATTCTGAGACACCTGGTGAGTTGTCTGTCCCACTCAAGCAAATGTGTGAGTACTTGCTACATAAGGCTCTTGATATACTTTGGTGTTCTTTTGAAAAAAAATGTTCCACATAATTTTTCAGTTGCTTAAGGGGGAAGGAAAAGAGGAGTGTAACAGGGCACCCTTGCCTATGCTGCTATAATGGTGAAACAGAAAATAAGTAGTAGTAACAACAAATATACATATGTTATTAAATCTGAAAGAATTGATATTCTCTTTCTACTAGATACTCTACCTACCCTCACTTCCCCCAACCCCTCACCCAAACCAACCTTCTCTGCAAAGCATAATTAATAATTATCAGATGTGCAGTGTGTGGAGATTATGATCTATATACTGATGATGGTTGCCAACTAAAATGAGATCAGGTAACTAAATTATAATTCAGTTAGTAAAATGTTTACACAATGATATCAGACTAGTGTAAAATAACATTATTAGTATATACACACTGGAACCCCACATATTAAAATTCCAGGCAACCAATCCTAAATTTTGACACTGTGAGGTGCTTAAGTTCTTGAGTAAACTTTGATACAGATAAGAAGTCGCCTTGTACAGAAGTATTACGTATCCGAGAGTTCAAGATTGTAATCCCATGGTATTTCAAAGTAACATTATGCTACTAATGTTTCACACTGCAGTTAAAAACATCAAATTTCCTAAAATAAATGATTGAACATTCATGTGGTGTTACTCAAGGCCGATTAATCACCTACAGACCTATGTATTGTTTGGATCTGAATTGTTCTCCCAAATCTCTTGGAGAGTGGAATCTATGAATGCCATTTTGGTAGGTAACAAAATCTGTGAAAATGCATCCAGCAGACAAAAATTGCACTTTAATTCAGTTAGCTAACTGCCCTGCTACCACAGACTTTATAAATTTTCAACAGAAAGCTCATCTGAGTTGAATTCAAGAGTTCTGACTTGACCAGTGCCATCTGACATCTTAATACATCAAATGTCTAAACAGATTACTCATTTTGCAACACAACAAATATGGCTCCATTCATATATAATGACAGGAAAAACCACAGTAGATGTCTTCTTGATCGCAACTGCAAGAATGGTTTTCTTGGCTTGTAAGTTAAGCAAAATAAGAATGATCACAGCCATGAAGCAATGGTATGTCTTTTTTAGAACTAAACAGACTCTTGTCAGGGATTGGCAGGGTATGTGCTTGGGGTGATCTCATTTGTTATCAATGTCTCTTTCATTTCCACATCATCTCCCCGTGCTCTGGACATCATTGTCTCTCTGTCAGCTCTGAAAAGAATTAGGATGTGATGTAAATACCATTCAGTTTTGACCATTTACTTAACAAACACGAAAAATCAGTGTGGTATATAAGGTAGAATTGCACTTTTCTAATATGTTCCTGAAAAATCAGTGTGGTATATAAGGTAGAATTGCACTTTTCTAATATGTTCCTTCCAACCACCACCCCTCCAAGCTCATCCTCTCCAAATAGCATCCAGTGGCAGAACTCCAGAATGATCCCATATACCTTGTGAATAAAACTTGTGAGATGGTCTCAGTCCATATTTGTGGAGAAGAGGGCATGACTGAGCAATAAGGTAAATCCACATATTTCGTGTAAATTTATAGGTTAAGTAAGTAATGGAGACACACTTGAGGTTATTCCATAAGATGCTTTATCAGGTTGCTTCAAAAGTCATCCTTCATCCTTACTAATGCAGTTACTTTGAAAATGAGAACTATGAGAGAAAAAACAAAAATAAGGCTCTGTGATCAAGTAGGCAGAATGTAAACAACTTACTTTTTCCCTAATGCAATGAGTCCATATATAACACCGGATGCTATCAGCAGTGCACTGCCACACATTGTCAGCAAGGAGAAACACAGCATTGGGGGTAAGAATGGGGGTCTGTAGGGAAAAATATTACTATTATTAGCATCAAATATTATGGCCTGCAACATGGTAATACTAGTGCTATGAGCCAACACTTGCTTTTTTTTGGGGGG
>JAWQUT010000028.1:895872-943708 GCA_033807755.1 Ellobium chinense | reverse complement strand
GCGGCGCAAAGGATGAGGCAGCAGTGTGGTGCTAATCTTGGGAGAAAGACATGGGAAAGAAAGCCTTAAGGTTTGATGACTGACAAAAGAGGAGAGAAAAAGAAGATAAACAAATCAATCAAAACATTACTCCTCAAAAACTGTGCCACTACCGGAATCAAATTTGTCGGGATCATCTCAAAATACGCCTCTGAATAGGCACAACGATGGTCTAGGCTTTTCAGTAATGTAACTAGGGTACACATTCACTGACGCATCTATAATATCAAAAGAGCATTAGTCATGCAATGAGGATACATTATAATGTCTGCTGTTACTCCACTCAAAAATCTGACTTGATTTTCTGTAATGAGTCACCAGCCATCTGGTGAATTTTTCACTTAAGTACTAACCCTCAAATGACATAGTGCTTTCACTTTGCCTGAGTGACCAAATGTACCAAGAATAACTAACTATGCCTTTGGAAAGAGAGTAGACAGTTGGTTAGAGAATCACACTGAACCCATGACTAAGGCATAGGCAGTAATCTACTTGTAGTGAATGAGAAAGCAAATACCATGTCTACTTGGTCTTTATTGCCTCTTTATACTACTTTTCAAGCTACAAACATGGACCATAAAGATAACCCTGAGAGAAGCTTTACTTGCTAGAGGAAATTTCAGTCTGACTTGCATTTTTTCAAAAGTGAGTAGAATTTCTTAACTCACAACATGAAAATCCCCGAGACAATTTGTTGACATGTAACTGTTCATCATTTTATTCTATTAGATCCATTCTGTCAACAACAAACTCCTGCGTATTTGAAAATAACCTCCACCCAAAACTTCTTCAGATTCTATCAGTGCAAAGCGATTCGGGTCATATCACATTTCCACAGCTAAGAAAACCTACAACTGTTAGTGTAGACTACTCTCACTGAGTCTTAACTTACATGGCATATACCATAGCCTTTTGCCAGTATGACCTCCTCTCACTGAATCTGCTGATTGCCTGGATGAAATCAAGGAACTGACAGCAACATGGGGCTTCCAATACAACCTCCATAAAGCCAAGCAGCCTGCCAGATGAACATCTACACTTCATAATCAAGAAAACATAACCTTTTCACACAAAAGAGGATCTGATTATATGAAAATGTGTTTCACATTCACCACTCACTGTTCAACTGACTTGAATTCAATCTATACTGCCACAGTAGCAAACACATAATCAACTGGTAGTGATACCTAACTTATCAGTTACCAGTTTACTTTTTTCAAACACATTACAAACTTGAGTGTAAAAGAAAGTATGTGTAACCATTTACCTAACAAAAAATGTCACAAATATAATATGAAAGACAAGAAAACACAGTAGCCTCAGACTAAATATAAATTTGCCATCACACTGTAATTTTAAATGTGTTGTTACTAAAATTCAAGGCAAATCTTCATTCTCAATCTCATTTTTCAGGTTTCTTAACATTAAGACATTCTGGAAAAAGCTTTATGTTTTACATCCATTCATTATAGGGGGATACTTGTAGAAACTTTTCAGAAGAAAGCTTATGCTCTCTCACAAGGCTACCAAAGATTAGTACTCACATAAGGAGGATGCCAGCTACCAAGCACAGGGGAGTGAATGTTACAAGTCTAATTGCTCCTGTTATAATGGCAGCTGAGGAAGAAAAAACGAGCTTACCTCAAAATCCCACACAGAAAATGAATTCCACCATCCCAGGAATGAAATGGTGAGTCTTTCCTTTTGCTATCAGACCTTCTCCCCACCTTATTCTGGTGTCATACAGGTTTTGCACCTGGTTTGCTCATTCTGCGTAAGTGTATACAATAAATCATAACACTTAATGACCAACTACACATAAGCATATATTTTGGCAAAAAAAAAATTAAAGCCCAGGCAGAGCAAACAAATTTGCGATAAGACAGTCATCTCATAAATCAAGCAGAATTCTTGAATCCTTACCTCATCCCCTCTCAACACCATAAAGTCAAATAAGTCTGAAACCTTTTTGTTAGTGGTTACCATTGTCACACATAATTGTGTCCCTGTTGACATAGAAAGCTATGAACTTCTCTGTCAGTCCTGAAGAAAACTACAAATGTCTGCAATTGTACATATGTACGATTATTTTGTCACCAGTCATTTTCCACAATGCTTATTTGGGCCTGTATGATTATTCATTTTCACCCTCGCCCTAAAGCTCACAGAGAGAAAGAGAGAGAGAAAATGAAATAATGAATGCAAAAGTATCACAAGACACTGATCTTGGCACAGATCGGAGCTTAACTTCTTTAAATGAGAGTTCATTAACAAAGAAGATCTAAAGAGGTTTGCACACATAGAATTGTCTTGAAATAATAAATTAATTTGCTTACTATGACGAAGAAAAAAAAAGGGGGGGGGGCACATATGCTACTTTTGCTTAATCTTGGCACAGCACTATTGCATCATATAAAACCATCAAGGCAGTTTCTGCCATACTCATGTTGGTTCAAGGACACATGCATTCTTATTACATTTTTCTCTATCCTTCCGCCTTGTACCTTTATTACGGCCTGTACTATCATTAAAATTCACCATCTTTCCACCCTATACTATTATTCCACACTGTGCTAATTCTGACATTCATAATATAAGGTTTAGGTTGGTAAAAAAAACAAAAAATAATTGTGGCCATTATTGCAACTCTTGGTATATTTCACCTTGAACTTGCCTATTTTACTTCTGTGACCTGGCTTAATGGCAGTTTGCTACATGATTTACATCTGCTCGTACACCCACTTGTGTCAATTCCATATGTGCAGCATTTGATGTCAGACTCAGATAGACACCAAACACCTGCCTTTCCAATATTTTTTGCCCAAGAAGAACATGGTAACTAAATCAAAATTTTTTTGCTTGATGGGAATCTTTACTGAATCATAAGTCCAGTTTTACAACATTATATTTGAACCTGGTTTCATACACTCAGACTTTCAACCAAAGCGACTGCTGCCCCTATGAAAATCATGAACATATATCTAGCCAAAAGTAGAATAATAAGAAGGGGTAGTCTTTTCGGCACTAGTTTTGAAGTGTGGTCCCCATTACTTTTATTGATATTTGAATACATAAAGCTTTAAAGTGCGACTAAAGTGCTAGAAAAAATGTGATTTCCCACAGTTTTTATATTTTCCATATCAAGTTTTCTATCAAAAGTCATCATTTTTGCTAAAAAATAATATTTTGAAATTAATTTTACAACTTTTAACTTATTCTGAAATTGTAAGAAAATTACTAGAGTTATTTTTGACACTTTGCAAAATCACCGAAAAGCACCCGAAAAACCGTACTGGAAACGTCACGTCAGCGCGGAAGTCGCGGTGTTTTCGATCGAGAACAATGGCAGCACCAGTCGAGCCTTATCAGTTTGAGCCCCTGCGCCGAAAAACAGATGACGAGGATATAACTGAGGAGAAGACTATTGGACCACCAGTTCAGGAATGGTAAGCAAGCATTCTGTCACAGTTTAGCTCTCTGTATTGTTGACCAAGTGCTAGTCTAGACTACTCTCAACTTAGTAGACTAGTCTCGATCTAGATCTAACTTTGCTAGCATGCATGTCCACATCAGTGTTTACTTAAACAGATGCATCCACGTGCTGTACGGTACCCTCGGCCACTAACTCGCCAAAATAAGTGTGTGTTGGGAAAGATTTACAGTTTATCGCACAACAATAACCCATTGTTTCCACATGGGAGCGAGCCCTACTGAGTGCAGCGCTACGCATAATAGCCTTGAGCCCGACGCGTAATAGCCTTGAGCCGTGTACAGCGGCGTTGGTGACATCACGCATTTCTGGCGAGGCGAGCAGCGGTGACGCTAACACAGGAGGGCATGGGCATGTGTTATTCTTTGTGATTTCTTCGAAACGCGTTAGATTTGATGGGTTTGAGATGCTCAGTAGGAAGTTTGAATCACTGATGCATGTTAAATAGTAATTTCACAGGATTCCGTGCACTACACCATAAAAGTACTTTAGTCGCACTTTAAAACAGGTATTGATGCCTGAAATAAAACTGGTGGTTGAATCTAGAGTCAAAAGTGGGCTAATTAAACAATGGGTTGGTAATATGCATTTGCTGTGCTTACAGTGACAAACACTGTAAGAATGTAAGGTAAGACTAGACTTGATGATGGAACCATCCACAGGTCAGGATTAAAAAATATATGGTGTAAATTTCAAAACCAAACATTTTGGCAATAAATGTCATTAGATGAGATGAATGTCAGGAAAACAAAAATCCACTGCTTGTGCGTTCTATCAAATACTGTACTTGGCTAGGAATAAATTCTCAGTATGTATTGTTGAATTCTGTCAATTCTATTCCGGTATTCCAACTTTTAGGAGGAATTCCGGAACTCATACCCATAACCAGAGCTCATGCCTGCTAATACAACTCAGTCTCTAATCCTAACCATAAACTCGAACCCTAATAATAATAGTTAGTAGTACCCATCAAGACAGGAGCGTCAGTTGAGGTGAGTTCCTAACCCTAATGTCCGTAGAAACAGGAGCATCCTCTTCTTCACTCTCTCTTATTGTTAATAAATAGCTGCTGATTGTGTTGATACTGGTATCAATGCTATTCAATTGTGTTCAATATATGATAAAGTAGTCTTGACTGACTGGACCACACTTCCACACTAGACTAGACTAGTTCATAGTGCTGCCGTCTTTTCAGTTTCAGAATATTAGTCTGGATCAGCATATATTCCCCTCCGAAGTAAATTCAGACTTTCTACTTACTCAGTCCAGCAATAACACAACACGATTTCGCCAATATTTTGCACCACCATGCAACTCCATCGTCTTGCTTCTCAGCTGCTGGGTGGCCTTGTCCAGCTTTCGCAGGGCCCTGGCCCAGGGTGTTGGCTGTGTTGCTGGTAGCTTGTCCCATCGTATTATCGTAAAATGTAGACGTCTAGCCTTAGTCTATGTGATCACCTTAATTCTAGTACTCGAAATATATATTTTGTAGTCAATTAAATGAACATGATAATGAGTCTGTCTGTTACAGTCTTTGATGAGCTGGGAATACATGGACCATTAGTCAGGCTTTCGTTGACACTAACGTTTGCCAGCTTTTTTCAGAGATGTAGGGAAAGAATGGTACCTACAACTTTACAAGCTAGAATAGTGGTAAAATAATGGAATAAAAATTCGTTGTGATTACGACAGCATATACTAACGTGATTTTTCTACATTATAATATTGTGACCACATTAGCAATTCATAGAATCAGTGATAGTTTAACGTTTCTACAGCATACAATCCCAAATTTCCACTGCCACCTTGGCAATCTATTTATGGACGTGGCGAAGTGTACAGTAGGATGCAGTAAAAAATTCTCCTATAAGCTAAAACTCCAACCAGGCCTTTTTTGGGTTTTCACGACACAATTTGCTTTGTGTTCCAAATGAGACGCTCAAGATCATATAAACCTAATTGGCTTCGTTGGAAGCTAAAGGCTAATGTTGGCATACAGTGAAATACTGTATGACATGATGGAGACTGCGTGACAGGAAAGACAGTTCTACAAGATTGAAAGACACCACAATATGTAAAAACCCATGAACAGAAGTATAAAATAAAGATGATAAAACAGAATAACAGAATTTAGAAAAAAAAAATTCCCACCAGCCTACATATTGTGGCGTGCCCTCCTCTGCCTAGTGAATGTGTGTGTTTTGTGTATGTATTCATAGGTTTACAGAAACAAAGTATAAATCTGTCAAGATGGCACAAACACTTTTTTAAGTATACAATGAATTATAATTTATTTATCATAATTTATTAATCATAATCAATATTTTGCATTCAAACACTTCTTTAAGACTGACAAATAAAAAAAAAGAAACATCCAAGGAAATGCAAGTCAACAGAATTCGGAGGGCCAGCAATAAGTCACCATTTATTACCTACTACAGTATATACTTAGTCTTTATAGATTTTATTTCCTGAATACTGATTTTTACTTTTTACTGTATAGTCCCATTTTTAATTGTGTATTATTCTGCATTATTATCTTTATATATTGTATCTCTATTAGATGAGGTTTAACATGCTGTGGTTTCTAGGGATATACATGTACTGGTTTTCACTTTTAGAGGAAGGAATGAATGAATAATGAATAGGTTGAATGGTCATAAATGCAGGAGGTATAAAGAGGTGACACAAACATGCTTTTTACCAAAAGATGAGAATGAGTAGGCGTAAGTGTGAGATGCAGCTGTGAGATGTTACCAAAATCGTCCCTAGTGAAACCACCTTGCTACAGTAAGATTGCCTTCGGTTTCTTAAAAAGTAACGCAAGGAACTAAAACTGGACCCTGTGATCTGCTGACCCTGCTTAATTGCAACCCCACAGGAACATAGAAAAGTTAAAGGAAGACTGCACCGTCCTACAGACCATAATCATACGATAACCTATCATTCCAATAAAACAGTCTTGCAAGTGTCCGTCAAAATGATATAACGCCTCTGCTGGCTCCTGACAACCCACAGGGTTACATTATCCAAAGCCTGAACTGTTACAACCACTACGCGTGTGGCAGCCATAAGCTTACGTCAAATACGTTCTTGCCACATGGCCAAGTTGTCTAGCCAGTGCTCTGCAGACGGGTGATAGCATGTTGGTATGAATATTTTAATTCCTCTGTGAATAGTAGATGTGCCAAACAAAATCATGCTGGGGCAATAAAAATGCAGAATATTTGTTCTGGGAATACCAGAACCTTCATTAAAAGCTGAATAATACATTGTCAGGTAGAGGTGTCTGAAGTTGCTGGAACGTAAGTGACGTCAGCGTTTTTGCCAGGGGCTTCTGCTGATTGGAGAAAGGGAATAATTCTGGATGCAAGGGCCAAACTCGGTAACTCTAGCTCTCCTTATTGCGACATATTACATAAGCGCACAGTAACAGAGCAATGCTCTTTCTTCGCAAAATTGACTCGGTGTGCACCATAGGTAACTTTTAGAGAGAAAAAGTATTTAAAAACGGAAAGTTATTTTTGATGTGCGTGTCCTACTTTAAAAGCAAAGTTGTTATCATCTACCAACTTTTGTAAAGGAAATACAGTATATGCTAATTTCAGGACTGTTGTGATTAAATGAAAATGGCAAATACTCACTTTGCGATGAGTCGGAATCAGCTACATACAGATTAGAATTCTACAGTAATGTATATTGTGATTAGACAGAAACTATGAATAGGCGAATTGTGAGAAGGCAGATTGTGATTAGGCAGAGTCAGTTATGTCCAGAATGACACATTTTCAATCCAGTGCTATTCCAATAATATAGATTTGAAGAGGGAGGGAATGCGAAACTCTATGTCTTCCGCTTATGCCTATCTCCCTCTTTCCTTTCTCCACTCCAAACCAAGTCTCAGCTGCCTCCCATGACTAATATTGTACCTTGAATGTTTACTGCATTGGTGCTCCTTTTTAATAATCATTGCGCTCTTTCACTGTGATCCTAAACCTTTTCCCATTTCAAACCCTCATACCACGGTGCAACTCCACAACTGAAGAAAGCTGAGAAATGTTTAACACTAGATATAAAAGCAACAACGCAGGGCACAACAATGACAGAGTCTAGAGAATGAGAAAAGGATATTACAGAGACCTGGCATACATATTATCTCTCCAATCACATGCAGTACAAATGCAACACAAAGGGTAAATAAAGGACAAACATACTCAAGTTCTCAGCATGTGCACAAACTAAAGGTCTCATCACAGATCATCAGCATCCCACTAATTCCAAACAATGTGAAAGAAGAGACACAAAGGTTTTCATATGAAATAAAAGTTTTCAAATACTTTAATTTCTGCTGACATTAGAAAATGAAAATTAAAATAATGCCTACTGATGACAATGAAAAAGATATCAAAAGTAACGGGTTCAAGCATTTATATTAATAAATTAATTACCAGAGATGGATGTGTTCAACAAAAATTACAAACTATGTTCACTTCAGAGTTTAGTAGGGAAATGGTGCACCAAATTCAGTTAAGAGAATTGAAGTGTGTGGTGTACAATTTTCTTCACAAATAAAAATAATCTCTTCATTTCTCACTTCTTTTCACTATTGTTGTGGGGAATTTTCCCTCTGACTAAACTTTTACATACCTTTATAGAGAGAAAAAGAATTTTCAGAATAGGGTGACAAAAACAAACTCCATAGTGACAGGATTCCTTAAAATTTCATGGCATTTCACTTTAATGTACCAAATGAAAAAATAATAGTTTATGTCAAGGGCCAAAATATCTAATCCGTTATTTCTTTTTAGGCCAAATACAGTGGACATGAAGTGAACTAACCTGAAATGAAGTTTTGGTTGAAGTAAATTTGTGCTGGGGTCTAGGCCAATTTCTTCTCTACTTTATATGGATAAAATCAACTGCATCACCCAAACTTTCACATAAAGTGAACTCTGAGTTGTAAGGTTGTTGGCCAATCTTCTCCTTGTTGTGGTAAGATTTAATACTGTGATCACAAAGGTTTAACAACACATTCGCTCCCGAATAAAACATAACCTGCTAACATCATGTTGTGAATAGTTTTGAAGGTGGGAGTGGGGAGAGGGGAGGTGGGTGAGACCACTTAGTCTATTTGTTCATACATCATGGACCTATTGGATGCACACAGCAGCATACATTCTTAACTTCCCTACTTTTTAATTATTTTTAAAGGGTTATCCACTTGACACAAAAGCTCCTTATACAATAGACCCAACAGTATTATTTGCACCAGCAACACACTTCATCTTGTCAGTCTTCCATTCGTATTGAATCTTCACACTGTGCACTTCACTAGTCACTACAATTAAAGCTCTAAAATGATAAGAACATCCTCAATGGACAAAGAAAACAAAAGCCACCAACTTTATTTTTTGCATGCAAAATACCAACACACAGTCCTATTCAATGCCTGACAGTAAGAACAAAGTTATGTGATGTGTAGATTGTTTCCTCTGAAAATGTTAATACAAATTCAGGTTGAAGTGAACACTTTTTGGTGCTGTTCACTGTATCTCACAGTCGTCCACACATCAAGCATCATTCTTATCTCTGATGACCACTGTCAAATGCATAGGTTTCAGAACTCCAGACTCAAACTCTTTGCAATATATGATGACATACATATGTCCTTACTCTTTGCTACAGAACAAACAGCTCTTAGATGCACCGTTACATCCCAGAAATAGCATTTCCATATTGTATAGCTGATGTACGTATATGTCCTATTTCCTAAATAATGAGATATTCCTATGCAGAGACTAATGAGCTTGTGGTAGTTTGATGACATTGATCAGCACATGAAAAATATGATGTAGCAAGAGGGTGAAGGTGTAGTGTTTGTGTCTGCTACAGTGTTGATCCTTGGCACCTTGATAAATTCAGTTGCAGTAGATTCCACCACATCCTCATATTGTATTTCCTGTATCTAGTAGCACATTCAGATACAGTATATACGTATATATGGCACAGAAACGTAGAAAATTGTGAAAGCTAACTGCTGTAATAGTCACAGTTTTGTAACTGATGGGATGTATATAGTATCATTGGATAATTTGAACATGCTTGTTACAAAATTCATGGAATACCCAAAACAATTTGAATAAAGCATATTGGTATTGTATATCCAACTGACTTATCCGAGCTAGCTATTACTTTATGACATACAAAATGTTTTGAAATAATGCTAAGTTTTGAATAAAAGGCATTTTAGCACAGTAATAAACATGTCCACATGTAATTTAAGAAATGCAGTTTTTGGAAAATAATTTCTAATTTTCACTTTTTAAATATCTTGCTATTAAATAATTATAAGGCACACATGTTTTCACTTTTTCTTGGCAACTCAGGGTCTTGTTTTGGTAGATTTATGAATCTCTGTGCTCAAGGTCTTCTGCTGTATCCATTTATGAAGAGGTCTCCAAACTTTATGTAGTTAAGGGCCTCATAAAGTAGAAATCTGGCATTGCTTTTACCTTCTATTTTTCTCCCTCATTCTCTCTCATTCATTTCTGCATTTCTTCATGTTACACATACGTACACAAATTTAACTTTTCCATTTTTTCAGACATTGATTTGCTGCCTGTCATTGTACAAAGTGAGCACCTTCTTTCAAATACATTTCACATACATTACCACCTCTAAAGTAACATCAAGAATTGGGGCCCTGACAGTCTTCCCCCTCTGACCATGCTAGTGTCCTGTCCATATGATTGAGCTGTGGCATTTTACTGTGTTTTGTCATCACGTTTCTGAAAGTGAGTACCATCACCTGACAACTTGCTTGGAATGAGAGGACACAAAAACACAAGCAATCCTGCCGATCCAAAGATCTCATTCATACTGTGACGCACACCTAAATTGTAGTTATGTATTCCCTTTCGTCTCTCATGCATCACTTGCCCATTGGCAATCTGCATCACTTGATTATATACCAGCCAAATGAAAAGTATGGTGAAAAAGAAACCTGAGGATGTAATAAGAGTGATGGCAAATTCGTAAAGTGAGTTGTAGCCAAATATCAGTCCAACATGAGGGGCCAGAAGAGCAGGGAAAGTGGACCAAGCAAAGCCACCTTTGACATTCATGAAGAATTCCCAGTTGTAGATGTTCAGGTAGATGCCAGTGAAGCATGTATAGAATGCTAAGCAGATGAAGTAGCGGTGGTTACTGAATCCAACACAGTATCCAGTGAATAAACAGTGATGGTCACGCCTCAGAATGCATGTATGGCAAATTTTGCAATGGTGGGACCTGGGTGGGGCATTGCGCTTGCACTTTTCACAGTACTTCCAGCCAGGTGGAGGAGGTCCCTCTGGGGCATCAATTTGCTCTGCAGATACATCAGTGCTGATCATGAGATACAAGTTTGTGTAGATACTCAAAAACAAAAATCCTGCAAGTATGAACTGAAGCTTGACCGCGTCAGTCCATTTCTCAGGGTGGTAGTAATCCAGCACAAAATAACATTCGTAAAACACTGTCCATGGCCCTCCAATTATGAAAATGCCGAAGAGAAGCCATTCATAGTGATATCTTGGCAGATGAACCATTGTGACACAGTTTCCTGAAATGAGAAGAGTGCATATCATCATACATGAATATCAGATGCCAGAGAAGCATTTACAGTTTCTTTATTGTGTAGACATGTTTTGCAAAGTATTCTGACCAGGTTTTGAAAAAGTTCAACTTAAACGTTCATCTACTAGAGAATTTTTAAAAATTATTTTAAAACTCACATACACAGTACAGTAATTAACATCAGCAGGGCAAATTGCTCCTATAGTTTATAAAGCCACAAAATATGACTGTGGTATGCTCAGGGAAAAATTACTAAATCTCTAGAACCTCTACATAGAATGGGACAGAAGAGGCTATGTCATGAAACACTAAGTTTTTGGGATATCATGAATTTGCAGAGCCCTTTTGTTTTTCCAATTAAACAAAGAACATTAATGTGCAGCTTAAAGGGTGGTGAAGTGTCCCATCATGCCTCTCCTCAGCTTTTACACCCAGAGCAGCCCTTGAGAGCGCTGCAAAAATCCACAGGCTCTCCCCTTGGGCAAAATTTTGTCACTCTCCTAAGGTGTTCCTTGTTAAGATTAAGGACACAGAGTCAAGAAGAAAAACCACACTTGAGAACGTCCTTGAAAAATATCTATGGAACTTTCCAAACAAGGTGTTCTCTCTCTCAACCCTATCCCTCATCAAAATCCTGACATCTTGGGGGAGAGTTCCAGGATTTTGCTGCATTACTCAGGTTTTCAGGAGCCTAATTGGTAAAAAAAATTGGACTATCAGAGTAAAAAATAGCAGAGTATAAAGTCTGTCTTTTGGACTGATTGTGTAGGGCTAATCGTATAACATGAAACCACACTGTAAAAGTGGTGAAATTCAGTCCTGAATTTGTAAAAAAATAATTGTTGCAGACAGCCTTTCCAATGGCTTCATGCATTACATTTGTGCAGGTCTATAGTCTGCAAAAGAAGGCCTCATATTTAACCCCTTTTCAAATAAATTAAAATTCTGAAAAATCTAACTGAAGGACCCCACTGTAAACAGTGTATAATTTGAGCACAGTGATGGCACCAAACCTTTGGATTAGCCTTGGCCATCTTGGAATATTTCAATGGTTCAAGGAGAAAATTTTATTAAACGGTTCCTGCGACCACACAGCCTATACCAACCCAAATCTTGCCACAAATAATTGAAAAACTAGTTGCTGTATCCTGTATCTTTTATCTCTAATTTACAAGTACTATCACTATGTGTAAATTTAACTCTTTACCCTGCCCTGCTAGACATGTGCAAGAATCAATCTCAGAATGGGGATTACAAGTCCTAATTCAGCAAATTACCAGAACCAGCTCCTCATTTGGAACCAGTTCCTTGTACAGAGATAGCTACTTGGCATGCTACAACCAGGGTTTGTACATCTAACCATGAGCTTTAGCATGTCCCCCAGAATCTGTATTTTGAAACTTGAGTCAAAATAAATGCTTTGATTGAAGAAAAAAAAACTTAAATGGTGCATGTTTCCATTCTGCTGTTATATACAAGATGAATGAGAACCACACTCATAACAATGACCTTCATACCATCCCAAGGCCACTATATTTCACTTCCTGAAGTTCAAGTCCAAGGTCCGAGTCCCAGCTAGGGCAATAAGAGCATAACCCATGGAAAACCAACGTGTCTGGGAAGACCATTACACTAATTTACATAGTGGGGACCAGGGCATCTCTTCCAGCTAAAGACAGAAGATTGAATGAATAGCTATTGGACTGCTCTTGTATCAATACAGTTCATATAGTTAGAGCCGATAGTTAGGGCCTATAGTTAGGGTCATAAGCTTAGCCACCAAATCGATCTTATTCCTAAATTATTCCGAATCAATTATTACTGGAATTTTCATTCAGCTTCCAGGTCTAAATCTATGCAAAAAAAAAATACTTTTGAGCCTATCTAAACGGGGTGAAACACTGGCATTCTGCATTGTTGGTCCTGTCAGTGCCATCTCTCTGTAATGTGAAAATAGGTGGGACACGACCATCATCGCCCGGTAAGATCTACAAATCACCTTGGCTTGAAAATATCCTAGACTAGTCTAGGTCTAGGACTCTGCCAAATAGCTTTCAAATAGCGGGGGTTATCAACCGTCCACAGTAATAGGCTGCTTTCTGTGAAAGAGGTTAAGGAGATTGGCTTACTCCAACAAAAAAGAAGAGTTTAGCTTAGAACTGCAACACAGTGTTGTTGGATATGGCAACGCGTTGCCTTGTACACAATTGTGCATTGTGTTGCATTGAAGTTACTAGCAGTTTCAAATAGTTTTGATTTGCCAGTTAAACAATGACGTTTAATGAGCACCTCAAAGTCTCGTTTGCCTCCTTCGCGGGCATGCTCGAACATCTTAGATATAAAAAATTACCGAAATATTTTCATACAAATTAAATTATGGAACGAGCATCGCGATGTAAACACATCGCTCTGCGTAATATTGCACACATTTCTCATGACATACCGCGCCATTATTATCTGGCATTTTCAGGAAGTTTTTGGAAAATAAAGCGGCTGTCTTGAAATCGAACTTGACGAAAATTAAGGATAGCACCTAGCTATCCCCTTGATCCAAAACAAATCATGTCTGATTGCAGCGTGGGTATGAAACTTCACAAAATTTTACTGCCTTTCATTTAATTGTCATAGTAGAGCTGGCAAACTGAAAATGCAGTGACAACCCGCAACTGCACTTTCTCTCTTCACTCAGCAGTTGGTCGGAAATTAGTCACGTTCAATCGCTGAATTACAGTGAACCTCTGGATAGAATGCCTGTTTAGTAGAGCAAGAAGATTGGAGGATGAAAATGTCGTCCTAGTCTAGACGTTTCTATTACGGTATTACCAGCAACACTTTTTCACCATTATACTAATCCACTTGTTTCAGCTGTTCAGTCCATTGATTCCAGACTTTCTTTCTTGTAAAGTTGCATAGTGTCCAGTGTCATAACTAGTCTAGATTTAACTGTTTACACATTGATTCAGCAAGCAAGTTTAATCTAGAGTTTAGATCTAGACTAGATCACAACTTTTTTTTTTGTGCCCCACACTTCCATCATAGATATTATTTCTCTTTCACATGTGTTAGTTAGAGTTAGAGCCAGATATGGAATTTTTATAACACTTTTGGCTTTCTCTAACAACCGCACCAATTTAGTCGAAAATATCGATTGCGATATAATAATTTATGTAATTATTTATTCGATATTTAATTTCGATACTAGTACTTGTAACCATGTACTATGCCCCACCTCCTCCGTCGGCTGGCGTGCTCTAGTGTCTTTATCGATCGATGCAATTCATTTAGTCGTACTACTCGTACGCCTCGCCTCCCCACAGCAAGCGGTCCCCAATGTCCGACTGTCTTATATTACTCCAACAACAGCACCAATAGCCAAGATTTTGCTCTCTTCGCTGTAATAAAAAGTCCTTGTTTTTCTGAGATCGGTGCTGTTGTTGGACTAACCCATTACTATAACGACGGCACCGATAGCTACGATTTTGTTCTCTTTGCGCTGTTTAAAAGTCATTGTTTTTCTGAGATCAGTGTTCTCGTTGGAGTAATATATAGGGAGATGAAATGAAAACTTTCCGGGTAACAGTAATGTGGCTTGTTTTTGTGGGGGGGAAGTTAGGGTAAAGATGCGTGAAGATCGGCGGTGCTGTCGTTGGACTAATACATTACGTTAACGAGGGCACCGATATATAGGATGACTGGGGCGGATGACTGAATGAATTGCATTCCCAGGAAAGATGCGTGAAGATCGGCAGTGCTCTCGTTGGAGTAATATATAGGGTGACTGGGGCGGATAACTAAATGAATTGCATTCCCAGGAAAGATGCGTACTGCCACCATTGTTTTATCATAAAGAAAGTCAGGATCGCCCGTGGTCTAGCGGATAGCGCTTGGAACTAACGCAATGTCTGGTACTACTGTTTGTCACAAAGCGACGGGGGCGGGTAGCGGAGAGATGAGCCAGCGGGAAATGGGAAGCAAAACTAAGACGTTAGGCTTGTGCCGTGCGCGGGCCTGCGAGGAACAAAGATGGGACTAGCCGTGAGAACGTACAACTTTGTTTAACGAATGGCCTGGCTCGACTGTGTGATGAGCAGCACACACCACCTGCAAGTCTTTGCCTTCAAATGACACAACAAGCCATGTTTTGGTAATCAAAAGTACTCAATATCGATGAAATGCTATATATGATGTCGAAAATCATATCGAATGAATCGGCGTTATTGTTAGATAGTCTTTCTCCAGACCAAGTGAGTTGCCAGAGACATTCTCCCCTTGTCATAAATTTAATGGGGAAATTTGTACATTTTTAGAGGGATTTTACTTTCTTAGTACTTAGTAGTGCAAAAAATTTGAAGTGTAGGAAAGAAGGGGAGACTGGTGTGTGTTCAACATATGTTTAGGGAGGACTTTGAAATTTAAGGGGTGTGATGGCACGGTCTGAAGAAAATACTGGCACAAATAACAGGTTTGTTGATTTTCACAATTTTCATAAGGATCAGACAAATGCAGATAGCAAGGAGAATAGCTCAGAGTAGTTAAAGGGAAAAGAGATTGGGGTGGGGTCAAATTGAATGGCAGACACTGAGACAGGAAAGATACCAGCAAACTGTTGTCAAGAGAGTCAACTTCTTTCTGCGCCTCACCAAGAACTGCACTTTATTCGGCCTGTGTGGGATCACCTACTGTTACCGGAGTTCACTGGCATGTGGAGGAAGTCACCCCACCTCGTCTCCGCCCTCCCTACCTTTCCACCGGTTTACACCAAGTTTTATGAATGAAATATAACTGAAATTTGAAATTTGGCTCCTTAATGGGGGTTGGGGGGGGTGGAGGGGAAGAGGGTGCATGGTCCCCCTCAGGCACAATCAACTTCAGAGGCTGAGAGAGAGAGAAAGGAAGAGGAGAAAAGAATCACTGAAATCAAAAGTTATCGTATTAATGAAAAAATAGGGGTGAAAGGAGGCAGTGATTGATTTCGGGGACAAAGACAAGGAGAGCACTGAAGTTTTATTTTCTGGGTGTGATAATGCTGCTCTCCCACTACTGGCCATCATTGGTTTAGTTCCAGTTAGTGTTACAAATTCAGTCTTCTGTCATTTTCCACTGTTCACCTTCATAAGGGTATGTGTATGGTGGTGAGTATTTCTGTTAATAAGTACACTTTTGGGGGTCCCAAGTTGTACGCATTTGCCATTATCCATGCTCCACTGTAATTTTAAACAAATGACTTCTTTGAAAATTGTTGCAGGGACTACAGAGGGAGCTATGGGCACACAACCGTCACAGAGAGAAAATCAGAGCAGCTCCATCATAGGGGACACCCAAGTGTCACTGGCACCATGTGATGAGTCAGTGAAGAGAGATGCTAGTGAAATGGAAGACGGCTCTCCAAAGAACGCGAACAAAAGACGACGTTCAAGCCTAGCAACTCACAGAAGATCTATCACAGGGGCCATATTGCCCACATTTCAGACTGGTAAATACATTGTGTAATTTACATGCACTGTGGATGACCAGCAATGACTTTGTTGTATGTGTTTCATTTGAAATATGTATTTAACGTCTATAATGTGTATTGTTCTGTGAATGTATTATGAATAAGATGTTTAACATTGTAAGACATTCTAAACCAACTTCCCTACAGGTTCAGTAAAATTATCATATTATTTAATGACTGTATTTGAACATCTAGACTGTTAGAGTGTGGGTGAAATTTCCAGTGGCATAGATCTGTGAAAAATGAAATCAAGAAATAAAGTCATCTGCTATATATGACATTTAAAGCAGTAAGATATCTGTGTGGAAACAAAGAGCCTAATAACTTTGGGTTTGGAGCAACAGTGATGCATGGGACAGTAAAGTGAAATGGATTATAAAGGAAATCATGCGATGAAGGTTGTCTGTTCACATTCTCTACAACTGTATTGCATCATTCACCAAAAAATTTTGTTTACTTTCACTGCACACCAAGAGACTGAATGTGGTACCCAGTCAAAGTTGGACACGGAGAGTCAGAAAAATGTATCAGAAGGAGATGGTCAGTCACCACCGAAGAGCTCAACTGATGGACAAAGGTGGGTAGATTCAGTCAAACCTGGCTTTGCCATCATAGCAGTAAATTTTGCAGTCTCAGGCTGTCACAGATAGATTTTGGGATTCCTAGGTATGATACATGAATGTATTGGGTATCATGGCAACACAGATCTAGGAGCATTTATGGGCATCAAGGATGATTTGACTATACATATGCGTTGGTGCCAAGTGTTCATATTTGATAAAATTACATGCTTAATGAATACAGTCATAAAGTAACATGAGGTACCTGTGATTTTTATTCTTTGCTTCTTTGGTTTTATTGACGCACACACTGAGATCATACATAGATGTGGCCCGGGCATATTAGGAAGAGTTTCAGGGGCCCTTTTCCCTTGGTTCCCGTTAACTTTGTGCTTCAACATTAAGTTGTTTTTATTTATATCCAGACCCCACTAATAGCGTGCATGATATGTTTTACAGTGTTAGTATTTTTTAGTGATAAATTAGTGGTAAGTTAATGAACATTTGTTAAATTATTGTTAAATACCCCAAACTCTTAAGAAAGACAGGAAATGTGTTCAAGTGACTGTATAATTTACCAAATTTTCTTCACTAGTGAGCACTGTAGTTATCAGTCAATTTTTGACTTAAGAGATTTTGTTTTTAAATTATTGTAGCTAGTAGTAATTAGTAATGAATTTATCTTCTCTTTTATGACAAACTCAAAGCTATTTCATAATTTCACTTACAGCCTTTTTCCAAACCCTGTCAATGCACAGATGGACATTATCATTGAAGAGATGGAATCACAAATCAAAACGTGAGTATTATTCATCTGCAGTCCGGTCGATATTTCCATCAGTTTGGGGGATTTGGACATGTCTTGTTGGAATGGCTGGAGAAATATATTTTTATTTATTTTTGTTTACAAGGATCTAACTTTTGCGAACTCCACATGACAATATTCTTATAACGCTTTGCATAATACTCTAGTAGTCTTAATATGTATCAGCATCAATAGGCTACACTAGAGTAACAATGGACCATATGACACCAAATGTGTCACTTCATCGCCAAACTGACAGTATTGCTTGGCACTGATAGAAAACATATGTAATATCTAGGTAATGAGGGGTAACTACTAGAAAAAAAATGCATTTGCGTTTCCCTAATGGACATTTTTCATATGAAGTAATTTTCTTGAGTTAAGCTCAATTCATGAAATTCGTAAAGGTCACATCCTTTTGATACAAGAAAAAAAAACACTTCTACAGTTGTTTACCTTCATGGCTTGGAATTAGTGACCAGTAATATGCTAAATTTCTGCCTTCAGATGCACTACTGGAATTTGAGCTCCTAGAATTTGTTCTGGGGACAGAATGTCCTCAGCTTCATAACTTTACCAGAATCTGTAGGAAAAAACTTGCATTCTTCAAGTCTTTATGACCAACACTTTCACAAAATACTGAAATCTGAAAACTTATTCCCAAATCAGGCCATGAACTCTGTTACTACATTTGGACAAAACGCCAGTGTTTAGTTTGTTTTACTTTCACAGATTTAGAAAAATACTTCTGTAGTATCACCTCTATTTGCATTCATTTTTTTGAACACCCATTCTAATGATGATGTAATTCTGCCCACCAGTTTGTCCAAGGAGTGAGTACCAGTGAATGAAAAGATTCTTGTAGGAGGATCAGAGGTGTAATAAATCTCTGAAATAAATGGTTAGAGTGTAAAGCATGTACTGGGGACATGGTGGGGGTTAGAGAGACATTGTAGACTGTTTCTTTTCTTTGCACAGATTTGAAGGAGAGTGCAAGCAATGGAAGGAGTTGCTGGCAGGCTTTGATGAACAAGAGGAACAGACTAAATTGTGAGTAGAGACAGCTATCATTTCATAGAAAAAGACAGCATTTGCCAAACTCACAGGTTTACAGAAGACACCAACAACTTGCACATTATGCCTCTTAAAGTCTTATTGTCAGTAAAGCAGTGGTACATGTGGTTGGCTAACACAAAATCTGTGAAAGTCAGGAGATAATAATTCAGATGAAAAGAGAAAAAACATGTTATATTCTACACAAAGGTGCTGAGAGATGATTTTAACCAGTTATGATGTAAATGGTCTTTTGCTTATAAAGCAGCATAGATAGGGTATTATAAGAAAGCTGATGCCTACGCATAAAACATAACTAGATCTTTAAGTTTGATTAACAGCTCATGCGAAAAAAAAAACAAACAACTGATTCTAAATAATTTGACATATATTCAACTATATGATTGCCATGGAGGAAAATAAAGGAATTCTGTATACAAATCAGGCGCATCTTTCCTACTGATCAGCTTTCAAGAAGATGTCATGTGAGACATTCCACCTCTTGAAGAAATAAAAACAGTTTACACTGGATTCCTTGCATATTCTTGCTTAATGTTCTATTAATGTTTCCAAAAATATTTATAAAACTGTGTCATCCACCTGTATCACACCATCTGAGAATATGCTATTATGAAGGATTCACTATGGTGTAGGCCATATTGTTTTGCAAGGTCTAGGACACTTGTAAAGACACAGCGTTTATGAACATTGCTTCCAGGATTGCGCATAAAATCCAAGTGTATGAGTCTGGTTTAATACAAAAATATGTGGTAGTATTGAAGAGAATTTGGGTGATTCCTCTGATAAATACAAGGCAACAGGCATGATAAAAGATATTATGGAGGAGCGCTAGTTTTGAATGAAGAGTTTGTTTTTTTTAAAACAAGGATTTTTAAAATATATTTTGTGTTGTTCGCTTACATTCTCATGTGACCTCTTGTGAATCCAGCTTAACATTACAGTCTTGTCATATTCTAATCAACAGACTGGCCATGAATTTGACTCTTCCTATGACTAACATCCCCACAGAAGTGAAGGAGTTTGGCATGTCAGAATATGTTTGGTCCAAACCACTTAATCTGCAAGACATGAAGAGCAAGCTGGATAATTTGTTGCTTCAGTATCAGTTTGATGTAGGTTGACCCATTTTTTTTTGAATCACTGAGAGGTGTGAAACTTTCCAGTTCTGAATCCTACTACTGGCAGATCTCTTTTTTGGTATTTTTGTGGTGTTTAAAAGGTACCGACTTACCAACAGCATGAAGCATCACCGCTCATATTGTCATAACTATACTGAATCAGAAATGGGGCAGTAAAGCCTAACACACAAAAACTCTTTGGAGCCATTTATTATGAAAATTTAAAGAATCTGCCCCACACTGTGAAAGCCTTGGCTCATTTTTGTTCTCAAGGCCACAGTAACAAATTAACAGAGTTAAAAGAATGGTCAGTCTATCTCTGCGCTTTGTAAGACCTTAAGCAGCTGCATTAAGTTTAAGCTATCTTGATAATGCATAAGGTCAGTGTCCATGGACCTGAAGACACCTAACTCCTTATGAATTCGTCATGTCAGAAGTTTTGAATTTGTATATGAATTCTGAAGTTACTTTCAGAACTGGCCTATAATTCTGGAAAAACAAAAATTGTACCAGTATTTGCATTTGACTCAATTTATGGAAAACAATTTTATACATCTAGAAGGTGAACTTCTTCTCACATACCAGCAGAGAGCTTCATCTCAGGTGTAACATCACAGGTTCATTTCTATGTTGACCTAAGTGGGAATTAGGCCATTCATGCCATGCCATAACTGCATCAAAAATGAGTTTACTCAGATCTCTAGATGTCTAACACTTTTGTTGTGTTTGTTTTTTCAGAAGGAATCTTGCATGCAGGACTTAAGGTTGATGAAAGAGACAGTTGAAGCTGTGAGGAACACAAATAAGTGTATGGCTTCATGTCTAGGTAGGTACATGGTAATATGTGTCTATATCTTTTGGGAATCCATTGAAGTTACGCAGAATTTGATACTTTTAAAAAGTAATTATGGATGGAGAAACTTAGGGAAAGATGAATGGGTTGATGTGCATGCATGCATACATTACCTCCGACATGTGAGATGGCTGTTATTTTTCACTGCTTGTGCGTGTCATAGCACTGAAGTCTGGTGGATCTTTTTTGCTTTTCATAATGAAGATTGCTGGAATACAAGAGACCTATGACAAACTTGCCTAAAATTCATTCTTCTCTACAAACCAGATAGATAACCCCCACTGAAGAGCGAAACAACAGAAGGCCAACAGGGAAAGAACCCCTTTTTGCACCAAACTCAGATATTTGGCCCTTCATAATCCTATCACTTGAAGGAAGCCAGATCACACCTTTGTCATGATCTCCCCTCCGATCTCCTCCTCCAAAAATGCCTCTCTCAGTCCATGTACTCATGAGATGTCATCGGATCATTTCAGTCATATTTGAATGAAATCAAGAGTAGAAAACCCTCGTTTCTTGTCATAAAAACACTAAAATGTGCTGACTTTACTTTCATATGAACTCAGGGAGGATGGCACTGCCAACGGAATGAGGAAACATGGCCTTGAATATTTTTTACCTATGGCAGTTTTAAGTTGCACTTTGAATACTAGGTTGACTACACAAGTGTTAGGACCCCATCACTCCATCCTTTTTAAGTTAGTGGTTAGAGCTTCAAGAGGAAGAAAAGCAGGAACAGATGGGTATGCTATAGCAGTAAAGTTTGCTGAGGATTATTTTATCAGCAGTGAAACCTGCAGATTCAAACACTGCTGATATCAAGAGAAGAGATAGGTGCTGTAAGCACATTCTGAGTTTTGCAGTGGGCAGTTTCTGTACAGAATACCATAATAAATAGTCATTGACTACCACTTCAAAAAGGAAGGCCTCACAAGATGGTAAAAAGGAAAACACAGATAGCAGAAAATAATTGAAATAAGAAAGGCCAGCAATCAGCCTTAAAAATTCTCAGCTTAGAAGACTGAACTAAATAAAAGAGCGCTGTGCAAGTCATTTCACATTTTTGACTATAAAAGACAACCCCTAAAGCTGCGCCTCTACTACCGTTCTAGTCTAGTACTGTCTCAAAAGAAAGGAGACTGCACCCTGACTGAGCCCCAAACGCAGTTCAGCTTGGCTAGCCCAGTAGTCACTTCGGAAATTTGACTACACAGGGTAACTCGTGGGCAGCTCCTCTTCTACTGTATTATATGCAAAACATCATCACTCGAATCCAGACTGAGCCCCAAAGGCATCCCCGAATAGTGTTAAAATTTCCATGCCTATAGGCAAAAATCAAAATGCCTACGGAAGACAAACGAGGTCAGACGACTGACTCTTTTCCCATTGGCCGAAGTTGAATGAAGTCGTGTGTGTTAGCTGGCAAAAGCTTGCATCATCCTGGTGCCAGGGTTGCCAGACTTGGCTCTTTTGGAGCCAAATACCATTAACCAGATATTTCTCTTTTTAAAAAGCTCTTGGGTCTCAAATATCTGATTTGCTCTTTGGCTATCTTTGGCTCCAACAATCAGGTTAAAATTGACTAATTTTCCAAATAAAAAATACTTCTACTTCTCTCAAAATGGTATCTCATATGATCAGGCTTCTGTAATAATCACCCGATGAACACGCACAATAAAAATGATCCCATTTGACACTCAGCTCCTATGATGTTGCTCTGGTGTATGTAGAAAGATTTATGATAACTATAATACCCACGTAATGACGTATATCCAAAACCCAAGCAATTTGGAGAAAAATTCTTTTAAGTAAAATCCTGACTCCAATATTCCGGACATGGTTTGGCTCATGTTTGGCGCGTTTGCATATATGCGATTTGGCTTCGGCTCGCAAAAAGTGACAACCTTGCTCGATACGTCTAAGATAGGTGACAGGTCTAGACTAGATCTTAGTCTAGAGCTAGATCCTAGATAATCTGAGACCGTGTGTATTGGCAAGATGAACTCTGCGGACCTCCTAACAAACGTGAATGTTTTTTTTCGAAAGCAGCCAATGTTACCTGCAAGCTCTCTTTTAGAATCTCATGAAGAAAAATAAAATAGACTAGAGAAGCTCAACTATGAACTAGACATGAACATGAAATACGATTTTCCTAGCGATGGATGTAAAGCAGATTATTGCAAGTATTTCTTCAACGACACCGCCATAATACTTTTTTAACCACATAAAAGACGTGTCAGTTTTATATACACTGAGTAAACATAAAGTAAATACAATTATTACAGTGCTGTTATGGTTGAGTTGTTGTCTTTGTTGTGGTTGTTGTCACGATATTTAACTGATGTTATCATGCGCTCTTGGTATAGATGGTGCAGCAAATATTAGTCGTATAATACCTCGTTTGTCTTCCGCACTTTTACCTAATGAAAATGTAGTATGACCAAAAGGCAGCAGTGCGATGATTTACGTGGCCAATGTGCAGATTTGCCTACCTAGTTTCGACCACCGCACTACGCCCCTGGTACAGCATACACAAGGGTGGGGGTATGGAAAAGATGGGTTGGGTGTTTCTTCTTGCTTAGTTGTTTCTAGAAATTAAGCAGAAGTTGAAGAAATTGTCAGTGGTGATGCCTTAGGGCGGTACTGATCTGATAACATTAAGTGACTACATTTGAAGAGATGCTATGCTATACTTATACATATGACACCTCTTTATACTCTCCAGCCAAGGAGGTTGAAGCAGATATGAATGGTACTCAGGACACCACAGATGAATCACATCGCATGGACTCAAAGCAGATAATGTTAGATTTTATTGGCAGTGCCTAAAATTTGTTTTTTGTGTTCATGTACATGAATAAATGTAAATAAGGTATTTATTTAGTGTTTGTTTATTCTTCAGCCTCACTTTAATGTTACTCTTTTGTAGAGTTTTATATACTCTTGAACACCCTTACTGCAAAAATCCTTCATATGAAACTAGCACTGCGCTGAAACTCCGAGCTTTCCCAGAAATACTGGCTGCTTTGGATATTGAGATAAAGTAGAACTGACTGCACTCCACAGCACTTGACCTGAAGAAATCTCAGTTAACTCAATATGAAAGAAAATCCCCATCCAAATGCCCTTTTCATTCATAGTAAAATTTTACAGTTAACCTGATCAAAAGTTTCAAGGAACCTTGATAACACTGTAAGTGATGCACCTGCAAACAAGGAATAAGTGACACAAAGGGACAAAAATAATCAATTGCCATACCAATTTTACCCTCCCCCTATCCATTGATGGCCAACTTCAGACAGCTACATATGGGCCAAATATTATGATAGCTCAAAGTTTTATTTCACTAAATGAAAATGCAAATATTAAGCTTCCATGTGATAGCAATAACTTGGCTCTCAAAATAGCGACCTAAGCCTCATTTTGACAAGCTGAAAGAAATATGGACCAGCAATTCCTTCTGACGTCAAAATGGCATCCTTAAGGATGGTCAGCTATGATTTGTAGAAACCGCTCTATATTGCCACTCACTGGCACGATCCCATGGTTGGCAGTATAACTAAATTTGACAGAACATTGGTAAGGTTAAACATGAATAATTTTGTAACTCATCTGTAACAGTGATGGAGATGTTTGCATATGGTTTTCAGTTATGTTCTTATCTTCTTATGGAAGAGTTGTTACAATTATGGCTCAGTAAACACAACACACATAAAACAAAGAGAAACAAAAACCTTGAATATTTTTTTTTAATTTATTATCATCTATATCAGAGACAAAGAAGAAAAAAAAATTGAACACTGCTAGAACTACTACCCCTTGATATAGCATATGTATATTATATACAATGAAGTGTCAACCAGGTTCTTCCACAAACTTAACACATCACTGATATTTGAAAGTGGCTGCAGACCCCACTACACACACCCAGATCATATCTTCAATGCAACAAACAGTAATATGCTGCCGTTGTGACTTCAAACCAGCTGACCTTGTGACACATCTCAGATATATGGAAACAAAAGACTTGCAGACAGCAACATAGCCACAGCATCCAACTGACTCAACAAATAATGTGGAACAGCAGTGTTCCATCAACAGTCAACTGTTATGATGCACTTCCAATCACTCTTCATGAAACAATGGAAATATGAAGAATGGTTTTCAAAAAAAAAATGTACAAGCCTAGCTTGATAAGTCTGGGAGAGGGAAAGATTATAACGTAATGCAACAGTATTGCTCAGTGTTGTAAACAAATGATAGGTCTTTTTAAAGAAATGTTCAAGAAGTTTGAAGAAATAATTTCACGTTCAAAATTTGCATCTACTAATTGAATGAAGAAATGCATCTCTGAATGCTTTGTTTTGTTATGGGAACCATTCTTCTTACACTCCAGCTTCATAGTTTTCCAGGCCTTCAACTTGATATGGGTTACAAACTCTAAGGCATTGAAGTGTAGACTATTGTCTTTACATAATGTATAGTTCTGGTTCTTGCGAATCTCTCTGGCAAATAAAGCATAAAAAATATATCAATAAAAGGTTATGTCATTCCCAGGACAGAATTCATCAAGTTTACCATTTAATTTTTCTCTGTGAGATATCCTTGGCTATGCCATGTACCTTTTTCCCAACTAAAAAGTAAAGATTAGGTAATGTAATAACAAAAGAAGCATGTGAACTGTTACGATACGGTAAGATTATCTTGCAACACAATGCAAAAAGGACAAAATGTCTCCAGGAATCTCACACTGTAATTTGAAACATTCATTTTCACTTGCACAAGGTTAGTTTTTCAGTTCCAACTCATAAAGGAACACAATTTCTGTGACACAAATAAAATCAGACACTCATCTGACAGATCACTGCCATTAGAAACATTCACCTTAACTGGCTGAAATAGGTCTCTTAATTCCAGGTTTATTTTAATACTAATCATGTCTACTTCATGATGTGGCAAGCAGTATTACTTAGATCCATTCACTGTTAGTGTGCTCATATGCTTTTGCTAAGGTATAACACTGTCTGCAGCATTCCTTCATGCTAAACAATTCTAATATCTTGAGGTACTTGTATGTCAGGCATCAGTGCTGATAATACAAGCATTTGAATGCTGATAAAGCAACAATGAACCAAAACTTTACTTTAACCAAATGCTCAGAATCTGGAACAGTTGTACCACAGTTCCAATTCTGCTAACCAAAACTTTTCTCCATGTGCGAGTGAGTAAATGGGAAGATATGCGTACACAACACTGCAAATTAAATGAAGACCTTTCAACATATGCTTCCACATTTAGCTGCTGTTCTAACATGTAACAACAAAGCATGAAATTCATGATTCAAGCATCAGCCTCACTAATAATATTGAATGACAACAAACCAACTCAGATCAAAACTAAACTGATAACAACACATCAACTATATTCATTAGTTATCACTGCTTCCTAAGGTATATGTATAAAAAACTTTAAAAACCTCTAAAACTTCTGATTCATTACCTTTAATTTCCATCAGATACACTGTACTAATAGTACAGTGACACTATCAACATTCATTATTTTATTTGCCAATAACATAATGTCATGTTTTGAAACTTGTTATGAAAAAGATTTGCAGGATGCAGCTGCAGCCACAACATTAAGATGAGCAATTTGTACATTGCAAAGGCTGCAAAGTAGATTGATAAGACACATTATTTAACAAAATAATATTTTCCAAAATACAATTCAAACTTCCTTGTGCAACAGAAGATAATTAGAGTAGCTTCATTCTAAAATGTTTCTTCACAGTATTCTGTAGGCTGGGCTTTATTAATATAACAGTGTTACAGGTTGTTAGATGCTAAATCAGTGATATTTTTGCAGAAAAACTATGAGGTTTAGTACATGTAAGCACAGAAAATTTATGAACTTGGTCTCTGCATGATAGTTAATATTCATAATTAAAAGCCTTGCATTGAGATATACTGTAGCAGATTATTGTTCTGAAAAATTTCAAGTTTTGACAGGTACTAGACCAGGCTTCACACATTACAAAAAAGTAGTCAAACAATGTGAACACATAAATAAAAAAACAGTGCCAACTTTTGTGCTCTAAAACTTCATAGCAGGTGAATCCAAGCATGTCTTACACAGTAAGGTTCATTCATTAGAGACAAAAACTTGTAACAGAGCATATGGCACAAGTTTTCAATACAAAGAAGGAAAGTTATTGTTGAGAAATCAAATAGTGTAACATTCAGTAAGCAGAAAAAGATCCATCTTTCAAAAGCAACATAAATTCACACAGATAAGCCTAAATTACTTTCAGAGTTTATGGGACTGTAAATATATGAATCCCTTATACACACATGCAAACAGTAGGTAAAAGGAGCATACAAGCTTGAACGACAATAAACATACATGTATAATTCAGCAAAATAACAGATCCAATAAAGTTACATAGAGGAAATCTACACTGCTGCCCCAGTTACTGTAAACTCTCAATCTTGTTAGACGCTTTTCAATATTCTCATCTTAGGTATCATTTTCCCCCCAGCCAATATCGAAAAACCTGTTTAGATTTTCTACACTACTTTTTCTTTGTCCATTACAAAAGGAAATTACAAGCACATCAGAAAAAAAGAGGATTTTTCAGTCCCTGGATAAGTATTTCACATAATTAGACTTTTATTAAACAAAATTAAACCCGCATAATATGTTATATACACATGCACAAAAAAAAAATCATCTTTTTATCATAGGACAAAGACAATTCTTTTAAATGAACAAAACAAAATTGCATGAATCTATGAAAAAAAATGATGATGAACCCAAACCTCTATCAGATGTTATATAATGTAAAGAAAAAAATTTCACAGTGGTTTTCTTCACATAAGCAAGTGAAATTAAAACCTGGTGAACATAAAGAAATTCAATGAAAACTCTGCCAATGCTTCAAAACAAAACATGACTGCAAGCTCTAAGAGAAGAACACATCACAACAGATAGAATTCATCGTGTATATAAATGAAAATTTAACTGACAATGTGGATAGGGGAAACGAAACAGAACCACTAAAATATTTTGTTGCAGAACAAACAAAATTCAGTTTAGGAACAACTCCCCTAGTACAAGGCTTAAAATCTCAAAGAATGACTAAATGTTCTCTGGATGGTATAACAAAACAAGTGAATGAAAAACAACAATAATTAACTTAGACTTCTGGATACCTAAACTTAATAAATACTACTACTATGATCTTGTCATTATATGGTGTAATACATAATATTCTTGCATTAGTGTTAACTAAAATTCAAAAGCACTGGTGCACATTTTAGTATCAAGTTACATGGGGATAAGCGCACTGCCTTAACCCTAGCACATGGGGTATTTACGCTCAACAAGCATAAACAGAACAATTTAATGATGAGAAAGTCTAAAGCGAAGCAAAGACTCCAGGAAAAATGATGGCAATTGTTGCACATACTTTTCATCTACATCTCCCAAACTGTACAGGCCATGAGCAGTCACAATGTTGGTTTGTAACCTTTGCTGTAGCACAGCCTCTACAATGTTTGGTTTAATACATAGTCTTTGTATCAATACAATCCTCCCAATTTTGTGCCATTCTTTCCCTTGGAGTCTCTGAGTGGAGATCTAGTAGATAAATATATAAGACCATTTGCTTTCACTTCAAATGTCTATATACAAAACAAATCTGTCCATATGATGACAGTACTTGTGACAAATTAATAAATATGTACAGTATGGAAATGGAGAATGGAATTAATATTGATGTCATAGATTATTAAAATTTACCTGAAAAATGTATGTTATTTTTCTGACACATTTATCAAAGGTAACATAATTATTTGATATTGTAAAACAGCTGCAAACACTGTCCTACCCTGCAAACTCACAGACCCCTTCATTTCTTCTTTGCTATAACAATGTACCTCTTGGAACTCACTGCTATAAATATTTCATTTAAAGAGAGGCACTTACTTTGTAAGTCCTTCTATATACTTTCACAATAAATTAACACTGCAATCAGACAGCCACTGCAAGTAAACTCACCAGAAGTATATATGTGTAATATCAATGCTGACGTATAAGGTTGGAATTTTCTCTTCAGAACATGTGGAAAACACCCTTATATGTCATCACTGACAATATTAGGTGGCCAGAAAAAGTTTACCTCTATGATTACAATCTTATGCAGTTGACATCTGGCATACATTAGCAAATAGATACTGACTGCAAATGCTGCAAAATATCTAGGTGCTATGGTCATGACACGGCTGAAACAGTAAAAACACTGTATTTAATTATAGCATGCCAGGTGTGTTTTTAAGACACTGGCCCCAGCACACCCGATTTTTGACATGTGGGTTTTAATTCTTTTGCTGTGACAAAAGTACAGCACCTAGACTGATGACATTTTCATGTCTCTTAATATGCTTAAAATCATATTTTTGGACTCTGAATTAAGGAAACTTTTGTGGCCACCCTCTATTTGCCAAAAAAAAAAGAAAAAAATTCACCCTAAAATAATAACATGCTCACCTCAACAAAAACAAACAAATAAGTAAAGATGGGTGCATTTTAGTCTGACAAAGGCATTAAGAAAATTTCTAAAATGTTAAATTTCTGCAATTCTGGACAAATACTTGGAATGAGCAAATTTGCTTAAGAAGAATTTTTCAATGATCATTGCTCATATAACTTATTTCCTCCAAGACACCTCCTAGATACTTTGCAATGTGAGCTCATTTAATTTTCTGTCAACAAGAACATATCAGTAAGAACTCACAGAATGTGTGAACAATCTGACAAAACAATCTACATCCATCACCATGAAAATTAAAACCCTCTACAAAAGCTGAAATTGGCGTTCTCCTTCAACATTTGAATGAATTATAGTTAGCATTTATTTTTGTTTCATTAAATAGTTGGGTTTTTTTCCAAGTAAAGAAAAAAGTGTGGAATTGGATGCCATAAACTAGAATTTGGCATTGTCTAAAAGTTGTGATAAATATTAAGCTTTTCACATCTCAAAATTACAAGATTTAATAATAAAATAATTATTACAAAATGTTAAAACAGGCAAAGTAAACATAGCAATGTTCATGATCAAACTAAACAGCAAGAGAAAGCAAAGAGACAGAATAATGCAAGACATAACTGCATGGACCTGAAAACTGAAGAAAATATGTATAAAACATAGTCTAACAACAATTTGTCCAGCAACAAATCAATTAAATATTGTCACTGAATCTGAGACTTTGACGAAATAGGGATTAGTAGCCATGAAATGGCATGATAAATTTGATTGAAATATTCCCAATAGAAAAAAAAAATTAAAGGAAACCAATAAGCTCTAAAAGCTAGAAAGGCTGTAAGAATTAGGTAACAGCAGAAGGCTTTGTTTCAAACTGTGGCAAGGCTGGGTTTACAATTCTGAGATACAATATTATTGTGGCACTACCCTACCACCTCAGTAGCATTACTAGCATTTTACACTTTGGAGCTACTACTACTAAGATTTCGATATGAGAAAACTTTTTATTTAAACTTCTGTCCTCTGAAATCCATCTTTCATTTTCTCCAGTTTTCTTCATACTGGCATCTGCAACATATTGATGATTTTTGTATTGTTGCATGATCAAGAGTTATACTTCTAGACCTACTCATGTAAAAAGTTACCGGGTATTCAGATAATACCATTCCGGGCCAAATTCTGACAAACACCTCAATTAACATGATGATATATAAGTGAAGTATGAATGTAGCGATGTTGTTAGTTTTCAGATCAATGCAGTGGATGTTGCCTTCTTTATTTCTTTCTCAAGCAGCAAAACACAGTAGGGACTCCACATTTTGCGGCAAAACTCTTCACTTTATAGACAGTTTATAATAGTTAAAGTGTCACACTCTGTATGTCAGCAAACACAAGAAGATATATCAATTCAGTGATGATCCGCATGCTGATTGAGAATGAAAACATACATTACCACCCCGTCTCTTCGATAGAATGCCCTTTCAGCGTCTCAAATAAATAAATACTAAGCTCTGAATCCATTGCACTCATAGCCAACAGCAAATAAAAGTGGGCCCTAATGAGCAAGAGCACACTGCCTCTAGTAGCGTATAATGCAAAGAAGAAACAATGTAGCAGTATTTTGAAAAAAAAAATAAGAGGAATAACAACTGATGCAAAATTAAACATTCACTGTTCAGAAATAAACAAGTCAAAGAGATCTGTCTAATCTGTTTTAATAAGGAAAGCACTGGAGACTTTCTCCCAAGAGGTTTAGACTTACTTTATCTGAAAATTCATCCCTGCACAAAATCGTTAAATCTTCTTTGTGGGATGCAAACACATTGTATACCCTTTGAAATAATCTGAGTGAAAAGTCCAGCATTCATATTTTTTCTGTCCTTGATTATGGCATCTACTGTTTCACTTCTATTCTTACATCCTCAAGTAATATAAAAGTATAAACTCTTGTGGGTCATCAGCATATGTCTAGATTTGATGTCAAGATCAAAAGTAAGATGTCCACAGTGGGTGATGATCACAGAGCTTAAGTGGTCCATATCTGTTACCCCAGCTTGATTGTGACATTATCCCAGAACGGGAGATATGTGGCGCAAGAGCATTGCATACAATCTTCTTTTTCTTGTTTCACTCTTGATGTGAAGGGGAAAAGATGCTGATGACAAGTTTCTTTCTGTTTTTATGTTTCCATTTTCATTATTTACTTTCCAAAAAAGCTACAAATTTTGTGATAACAAAATGACCTAGGGACAACACTTCACAGACAATTTTATTGCTGTGACATAACAGAATGATAACAAAAATTCAGATCATGCATTTTCCTATGCAGAATTGAGGCAGGAATTACAGAGCCCATCACTGATCTGTTGGCACATGATCAATATAAAGATGTAAACATTACAGTGGTTTATAGGATGAAACACAGCAATTACCTTATAATCAGGTTAGATCACTTGTGCTCCAGGGTCCCCAAATATGTTAGTACATTGTCAAACAGTGTGAACTCTCAGCTCAGAGGGAATATAATTAGTGTGTATCTGACGAAGTGCTAATAGTGTAGTCTATAATCCCTGATCTGGTATAGGTTTACTTTAAAAAATATCTCCCATAAAACATAAAGAGAACTGCTTGGATGCAAGATATTAACTCGGTGGATGCATCACGATATGACTTCATTGGTATGAGAAGTTTAATAACATAACCTTGCTTTGAAGCATGTGTACCAAAATCTTGCCCACTTAAGTGGACAAGCATTATTTTATCATTTTCAATGTCTGTAGCAGTGACTTTTTATTTTTTGGAGAGGGGCAGGAATGGGAGACGTTTTCATTGATGACTTCCAAAACTTTTTCTATAGGAACAATGAAGCTGTATTCCAAATGTAGCAAGTTTTGCTCTGGGTATGATGTAAAATACAGCTGAAGTTTGCAAAAATAAACAAATGAAGTTGCAGACTCAGGCTAACAAAAGAAGTGGTGTTCCTCTGAGGGGCATGCATAACTGTTTACATTGTCTCCTTTCTGAAAGTTTCTAACTCACTTCAGGCTAATTTCAGTGAGTTCTTACACTCCCAGGGAAAGATCTATATGATTTCAGCCTCACATGATCTCAGCCGCACTCTCCTTATATTGCAAATTTTTATGCATGAAGTACAATGCAAGTTCCCTAATCTGTGATGCCAGCACATCATCTCTTGGCCTCATGCCCAGAATCTGTCATATCACACTGACCCATCCCACATAAAAACTACATGAATAATAAAACCACTCACACTCTCACAGTGCTATCTGATAAAATGAAACTTCAACCTCGAATGCACACAGATCACTATCAGTATTATAGAGGCAGTACTTACCAGTATGTCAACATAACAACACAAAAGGTCACATGGACTCTTTCAAAATAACATGTCCCACTTTCACCACCGTCATAACGGAGTTCTTATGAAGGTCCAGAGAGAAAGACATAATTCAAGGGGTGTCTGCGCAAAGAACTTATCTCTCTTATCTACTTTCTATATTGATACACTCTTTGTGCAGACACCCCTCGATATCATAGTGTAACGTAGTGTTTTGAAAATATAAATTAACTGTAAAACAGCTTGACAAAATAGAACTCTGCAGGTTTAGATCTCTTAGAATAATCCCAATTTTGGGTGTCTAAATGTTAAACTTCTAATCAATGGTAAATTTGTCTACAGTCTGAAAGCCAGAAGGAATGTTACATTTGGCTGTATGAATCATACAGACCTAAAAGTCCTTGCCAAAACATGCAGATCAACCTCGCCTTAAATCACTTGCCTGGCTATCATAGACCTTCTTAAGTTCCCCCGAGCAAGTTCTATGAATGCTCTACTTTCATAGAACAGGAAGATGCAGACTACCTGCTTCCAACACTGTCATTCGACCGAGAATGACTCATATATGCAGATATGGGTCATTCTTTTTGTATGACTGGTAATAAACTGGTGGAATGAAATGTAAAGAAGTCTCATCCGAAGGTTCATGAAAGGCAAATGAACACTACACCAGATGAGGGTTCTCTCTGTCATACTCCACTGACTGTCTAATCAGTGGCATGAAGGCATCAAATCAAGCATTCCAGCTAGGCATATCATTACTGCAGGACATGATACAGGCATGATATATATTAGTCCTTTTTGTTTATGACTTGCAGTGATGAGAGACAATCTTCATGAAAACAATGGAGCAATCACATGGATCCTTTCCTTTCTGTGACCATCATGGATGTAAACTAAAGTCAAGAAAATATAAATACTAAATGCTCATATCAGATACTATCTGAATGTAGTACCAAGAAAGAGTTCACATTTGAGCACTTGATAAATCTTATGTCTGTAGTAGAGAAGGTTTTGGCTGGCAGGTAATGCATGAGATCTATGATAATGCCAATTAAATAACATTTTCAACTACAACATTCAGTCGTCAAGTGGTACGAGACGTAACTATAAGCTTCATAGCTACAATTTATTATTTAAATAACAAACAAATAATCAGACTTATGACAAGACTGTTAATCCCGAATGGTCTTGACTGCTGCGCTGTGAAAAGTCAGGCAAACATAATTTATATATCTGACAATTTTTAAAGATCACTTGCTCCTTATACCTCAATATCATGAAGCAATGGCATCATGGCATTTTAAATCTGCCTTAATTATGCTCTAGTTAAAATATCAGCTGCAACTTAACAGATTATACTCCTGAAAGTTATGATCCCTAATAAAATGATTTTCTATCGTTGATGCTCAAAATGGTATGCGATTTGGATTTTCAGCTTTTCACATGAAGGTATAATATCTCTCTCATGATTATGAAGACTTTACTAAATAAGAGAAAAGATAGAACATCTATGAAACTCAACAGAGTAAGCCCCTGAGAAGCTTACTTCTCATAAATAACATGAGTAAAAGATGGGACAACTGGCATGATTAGCTGGGGGATACTTCTGGGCAGCCTATGAAATGTTTTGCTTAAAAATCTTAAGACACCCAAACTTCTGAATGTCACATAACCATACGTCAGGGAGAAGTGCAACAACATTAGCTCATAGATGCCAGAAAGAAATAAAAATGTTTCGCAAACCTACAGCTCTGCAGTCTGTTACATGCCTGAAATATCTCCTACAAGCAGATTTTGTATTTCTCTTGCCTTTGCCACCATTTTCCTAATGATCTACCTGTTTAAATTATCAACTTACATCAAGACAATCCCTTTCATAATAAAACTCATGACTTTAATCTCACTTTTATATGTATGGTAAGGCTAGTACAGGGATGTATGTTTAGGACATGTGTCACTGCCATTGACCAACTGCCCACTGGAAAATGCCTCTGGGTGGAGACATGTAGGTTTCTGTGCATTTCAAGGCACCCTTTCGTCATTCAGTCCCTTGCTACAACTCTGTAACAAACACATGAATACCTAGGACAGATTTCTTCCCTCAGAGGACATTTCACCCCTAAATCTTTCACCTTCCCTGGGCCAGTCCCTCTCCTACTGACATGCTCATCTTTGAGTTCCTTTTGCCTTTCATGCTGCCTTCTGATATCATCTTCCCTTCTCTTTGATATCTCATGTTCAAAATTATTAATCTGGGCCTTAGCATGAAGAGGGTACTTTTGTTCAAATAAGATTCAGTGCAAAGTGTGACTTGCTGTGAGCAGTGTCCCACTGCACAGTATACATGTTGCTGTATGATCCTTTCTACCTTTCTCATCTGTGCTACCCCGAACTCATCCCCCCACACCCTTTGTAAGGTTCTGACAACTATCTATATGTCAGGTGCTGCTTTTTAGAAACCCTCAAAATAGGGAACAACCTACAAATCTGTTATATATCTGAGTGTATTATTTTTTTGTGTAAGTGCCTTCCCTGACTGTTGACTTCAAAAGTCAACTGAGACACCCAGTGGAGATCAATGCATACTAACTGCTCACAACGAAAAGGCGTGACCTGTATACAGAGTTTTAAAACTAAATTAAACCTTTGCATTCTGAGCAGTCAGTATAATTTTGACTGGCATTAATGAAGATAATGTGAGGAACAACATTAAAAATGTCAAACAATTCATAGTTTTTATGTAGCTTTCTTTTCTTCAGGCACAACCATGAGGAACTTTTGGAAGAAGATTGTCATTTTATCTGAAATGAGAAAGATAAAAAATCTTAAATTAAGCCACAGACTAAGTTGTTTATTTGCTGCAAAACAAGCTGAATATATTAACAAAGAAAACACAAGCAGATTGCCTGTTAATTGTAAGTTTCAAATGGATATAATAATAAGTCTGAGAGCAAAAGAAGATTTTTTTTTGGAATTTTTCCCTATCATAATATTGTGACATGTGTCCTAACTGAAACTGACCAATCAAATATGTCCTGTCTACAACAAAAAACCAAACAATTTGCTGGAAAAAGACAGTAGTCTGTAATTTTGAACTCATGTGTAAAATATGACACAGAAAATGGGGGGAGGGGAACTGCAGCATTAGAATGAGTATGTGAGTATTTCTAATAAATGTACATGATATCTAAGGTCATGAGTTTTCATTCTACATGGAAAGAAGAGATCTACCTATGACCAAATTTGTTTTACTAGAATAAAGGCTTTATGGTGCTTCATCTCAATTATGGCACATTTGCAGGGAACTTTGAAAGTGACTGTACAGCTTTGATGCTTTGTTTCATTTTACATTTACTTTTTTTTTAGCAATAGAATGTTCTTTAGACAAACAGAGAAAGCTGTTTGCTTCACAGTCTTAAAAATCCACACTTTTTTCCCATATATTTTCAACTCCTTACATGTTTCTTTCGCCCAAGCGCTTCCAAGAAAATGCAGCCCGAAAGTAAGGATCTTAAAACAATGCGGGCCGCCGTAACTGGCTTTCCATTTAGCGGAGCAGAGATGTGACGACGACGTCATAAAGCGAGAGGCATGCTAGCCTCAGAATGCGAAGACAGTTATCCACATGCAAAAACTTTCCATAGTGCTAAACTCTGCATGCCTTGTTTTTATATAATTGACAAAAGTCTCTTGTAAAGACTGTGAATAACTGCCCAACTTTGATTGCAATGCTGTAATCTTAGAAGAGGCAGGATAAGTACCTTCTAAAAATAACATCTGTCTAAGTACAGTCTGAGCCGCTTTTTTTAATGTATGCATGGCCTATGTATGATTATCTGTGCCTTTTTTTCTTGGACAGGAGGAGGGTAGAAGGTTGCCTGTATTGCTAAGTGAGCTTTCATTGGCCTGTGATTCTTGAAATACAAAATTATTATTTGCATGAGGAGCAAGGAAGATCATTAAGATCCCACACAGCAAATTAGGATTTGATTGACAATTAACTATTGTCTCAGGCAATGTTTTCTGCATGTAGGGGCGGTGCTAGTTGCATCACTGGTCACAAATCAGTCAACATGCTATGAAGAGCCAGTCTGAACGTTGGCCAAAATCAGTTTGACATCCTTATGTTGGTCAGAGATGACCACGGGAATATTTTGAAGAATACTTATGAAACCCTTCGTGGTTTGGTAAGAAAGATCCGGTCTTCACCATCAAAGAGAAAGTGAAATGGTCCATTGCACTAGCATACCATATTGAGCATAGCGGCAGGGGCGAGATAGGATAGGGGATGGAAGAAGGGGAAGGGGAGGGGCAGAGAGATGGATGAGTGGACACAATTTCAAAAGTAATATCTTTGGGGTGGAGAGAGAGAAGGGGCCTCAAATCCAATTTCACCTAGCAAATGATAATTTTATATTGTCAGAACTACAGGCTGTTGAGGGCTCACTAAACCATACAACAGTCAACCATATAATTTATGCATACATTAATAAAGTGACTCAAATAGTGCTCAGACAGATGCTTCTTTTATCAAATATCTATCCGTCCTTTTCTAAGATTACAGAGTAGCGATCAAAGTCAAGCAGTTGTTTACAGTCTTTACAAAAGACATGTCGTTTATATAAAAGGAAAGCAGACATTTTAGAACCATGGATAGTTTTCGCATGTGGATAACTGTCTTCACATAACAAGTGCTGGCTTGCCTCTCGCTTTCTGACGTCATGCCTCTGCCCCACGCTAAAGGGAAGAAGGGAAGGCCATTTATGGCAGGCTGTGCGGTGTAAAATCCCGACTTTCAAGCAGTGTTCTCTCTTAGTGCTTGGGCGAAGGATACATGTAGGAGGTTGAAAATTTATGACAAAATAATGCGGATTTTTAACGCTGTGGAGCAAATAGCTATCCCTGTCTCTTTAATACCCCTCCTCATAATAAAATAAACATAAAGCATTTTACTTACCCATGTAATCTTCAAATACTTTGGGTTTTGATTTCCATGCCACAAAGACAATGTATACCGGAATGCCAGTACAGATTATACCCAGACCAATACCTGTAAATGGGAAAAAAAAAAATATGTGGATACCATATAGTACTGTGCTGCAGAAGATGGTAAGCAAGACGTTCCATGGTAGCAAGGAGGACTTTGTGAATTTCATTGCTTATAAGGACATCTAGTGATTTTAAAACAGATGTTATGCTGTAGGAGAAAATTTTACAACTAATGTCACGACTAGGTTCTGACCTCAGATCTAAATTTTGGCAGCCTCATCCATCATAATACTCACTTCCTTCAAGCATATTTAAGTATTTAATAAGGCTAGAGTTAATTATTTTCTGAAAAAATTGTTTCTTTATTTCTTACATAGTTAAACGTTTTTTTTGTGTCCTATTTTGTGCTAGCATTTGTTCAGCCACATTTGTTTAACTTTAATTCTGCTAACGAAGTTCATAGAGGCTCTTTATGTCCTGAGCCTAATAAAGCCACTCTGCATATTTTTCTGGTAAATTTTGCACAGTGCATAGTTCTTTATGCAAAAGAATATTTTGCAGACTTTGCTTATTTGCAGAATTGCTTTTAACAAGAAAGAGGTTCCATAAAAAAAAATGGGACCAAGTGCAACCTTTAACTGCCATAAAGATGCAAATTTTTCATAAAGATGTTGCATTGTTACGGTTTTATTGTGCCCTGCCATAAACTCTAATTCAGGGTACACATGCCTATTAAAAAATACCTCTTTATTCCAATAAACAATTTTCTCTACAGCTACTCTATAGCCTTCCAACATGGGCCAGAACTTCTTTATTAATTTTCAATACTCACTGTGCTCAAATAAAATGTAGTTTAAAACATAACTTTAGCAGTGAACTTCTGAGATAATCCAGGCTGAGTGAAAAGGGGCTGAAAAAACTCTGTCCTTGTCGATGGCAACAGGCCCGCATTTATGGTGGACAGCAACCCCATTGGAAAAATCCTACAGACTTTGTGATAATTTTGGGCAAAATAAAGACTGCATTTCCCACAAATCGCAGGTCAAGGCATTACTCTGCATGCAATTCTAGGCAATCTGTCCAAAGGACAGATTTTTTTGTATAGTACTAACGCATGCAACAATGCAATAATAAGGGCTTAATAGATATTTTTAACCTAATAGTCTCATAAAAACTGGCCTGGAAATTCTGAACCAAATGATAAGTAAATTTATGTTTTGCCCAATTGATATAAGTTAACATGCACAATAAACAAACATCACAAAGAACACACAGTTTAAAGAAACCCGCATGCAGTAAATGTGACTTACCCGTTTCTTTTGGGCTAGCATAAAGAGGAAGAATCACCAAGTATATCGTGACAATTGTGTAAATGATTGGCCATATAAGTGCGACCTGTGGAAGATACAGACATAATCAAAAGAAATGCAGGACGTATAAATATTTCAAGATGAGAACATACCATGAGCCTTCAAAAAAAATATACATTGTAGATGACAATGGTTCACCTGGTAAAAATGTCTCTTTTATGCTAGTCAAATCTCCAGTCTCAGAGGGTGCGGTAACAACTGCTGGTATCCACTATGTAAATACACAGATTTGTGAAGAACGATGTGATCAAGTCAGTCTATTTACTTTTTTTTACTTTTGAGTATTTGATACAGTAATACTGATCCTTACACACTGCTAGCTGGATTCAAATTTTTGAAACTGCAAAACCTATTTTCTTGTTTTAAATGCTGAGTTTTGCATTTCACTGAGTTTCGAGCTTTGTCTAAGGTCTTCATACATTGTTATGGTTAGGTGAAACACAACATTCAAATAAAATATTTCAAGATGAGAATGTACCATGAACCTAATAATAATGTAAAACAGATGACAATGGTTGCACTTTATAAAAATGAATTCAGCCTACCTTTATCTTTTACTTTTGAGTGTTTGATACAACAGTACTGATCCTAAGACACTACTTATCCCGGACTTTTGAAAATACTGAAACTGTTTCCTTGAATTAAATGTTGGGTTTTGCATAATAATGATAATTCTATGTCCAAAGTCTTTATATATTCTGTTAGGGTAACATGACACACTACACTGAAATAAAATATGTCAAGATGAGAATATACTATGAGCTTTCAAAAAAAATATACATTATAGATGACAATGGTTCTTTTAGTAAAAATGTCTCTTTTATGCTAGTCAAATCTTGCCTTCTTTGCAGGCTTGACCTACCTTAATAGGTCTGTTCATATTAGGTCTCTTCCATCTCAAATACAGCAAAACTACGATGGCCATGCCAATAGACAACCAAGTGGCGAACCCTACATAGTTAATGAGGGCATAAATGTCTGAAGAGGCCAGGTAACACAGTGAAAGAGCTCCCTGGGAAAAGATGGATTTTAAGAGGTTATACATAATTATATGCAATACTACAATAAGACACTGGATGGTGAATTCTGTGAGGAATGATGAAAACTTTCCGAAATATATACCCAAATGGCATAAGCTTTGCTGAAAATCTGTCTTCAGAAAGATTTCAAACATTTCCTGAAAATGGCAACTCTGGATAGATTTTGTTTTGGAACTTCTTTCAAAATTCATTACCAATTATGTAATCGTAAAATTATGTAAATAAATGGCTCTTTTGAAACCCAGATGAATAAATCTCAGTATGTAACAAAACTTGGATGAACTGTCTTACCTGTACATGATTAATTAATTGCCAAATAATAGCAAATTGACATACTGGGTAGACAAACAAAAAATGTGAGTAAGGGTAGCTGTTTCAAATAAACATGAACATATTATCAGTAGGTTATGTGCAAACTACTGAGATATAATTTTTGTACCATGAATAAGCAAGCAGGCATTGGTGTAAGCCGCTGGACAGACACCATACTCAGAACTTTGGGCATGTGACCTTCACGTCCACCAACATAGAACAATCTGAAATATTAAACAATCAATTAATCTCTAGTAGGCTGTTAATATAAACCATGGTTTTCATGCCACTGAGGTATTTCTTTAGTCAAAATACAAAAAATGATTACCTTTGCAAAAGATTTCCCAGCATTACTGCAGTTATGACAGTCAAACTCAGGGAATTTCAATGAAAATGATGCCACTTTTCAATGTGCAAATTTCACTGTTTTAGGGAAATCAGTTGTGGTCAAGAAGGATATGTTATTAAATGGTGACCCTTGAATGACTATTTTTGCTCACTAAAAGCCTCATGTGATAATCATCTCCAACTGACTGTGTATGGCAGTTTCTACAAATGTTAACAAAGTGTTTCTGTTCTTAGATTATTACACAATGTGGCATACTGTGTAAAAGAAACTAACCAACCTTGAGGTAGTGAAAAGAATTCCATTGACACCGCCAAAAGTGGACAGTGAGACAAACACAGGCATGCACCACCACATCACACCATAAAGACGCTTGGAGAACATCTGAAATATAAGAAAAATACAAAATAGTCTTGGGATTTGATATACCGTGAAATTCTATTCACACAAACACTGCCTAACACAGATTCCTCTTTAGCATCTGGGCTGGGCAGAACTGAGATCATTCATATGAACGCAGGTTAAGTTCAGTTCATGTGAACTTTATATGAACTTAAAAGCTTTTTTGGATGAACTGATCTGGGTCTGAGCTGTAGCTATTTTGAGTGCTTGACCTGAACCTGAATTTTCTACAATAATTTCAGTTCATTTCACATCTACTTCAAAAATCAGAACCTAACACTGATTTCTAAAATCAAGGGGAACTGATCTGAAAACTACTCAATTTTCATAGAATTAAGCTAAACTTCATCTTAGGGCTTTTCCCCCTTAGCGAACTGAACTTGAAATAGATATGAATTGGCTTTTTTGGTGAACTTGCCCAACCCTGCTTAGCACAATCGACCTACCACTGCGACAGCAGCTCCACCAAGAATCTCCTCTGGGCTAACCGTAGTGAAGTAAGCAATATTGGTCATCACATACACGGTGGTCACCAGGATGATGGAGATCCAGATGGCTTTGGGCAAGTTTCTGGAGGAAAACAGATGGAAAAAAAATGAAGACAAGAAATAATGGACTTCATTCAACACTTAACAGGGAAAAACCTACATAAACCAGTTTAGTGGGACTTTGCTGACCATCACATGTTACAAAATCGTGTGATTTGTTAATGCATGTATTTAACTAAGTCAGTTCCTAAGCGGAGATCATAATATTCTTGTTTATGTTTTACTTTGACAGAGGCTTTAACAATGAAATACAAGCAGGATTGTCCCAGGAAAATGAGTTCTACAATTCCTTACCGCATAGACACTGTACATCAAATCCACAGCCATAGCGGAATAGTTCATTTTTAAACAACCAAGGTCTACACTGTATTATTTTACAGTTCACAAAAGGCATGTCCCTGATTAATAAATAAAGAAACCGGCGAAACAGGAAAATGCAGAATGCATATGAAGAGAATGTAAGGCAACTTGTTTCAAAAATACATCAAACAGTACATGGAGAAATGAAGAAGAAGGAAGAAGGAAATGAGATTAAAAAAACCCAGTTGCCTGACTGGTGATCGAGCCTGAGGCCTCCTAAATGTTTTAGGAGGTTCTGCCAACTGAGCTGTCACACAGATGGCAGAACAAGGTCACAAATTCGAGTCACCTAGCTAGGACAACTGAATTCTTGATCTCTTAAACACAACACAAATAATACAAAGAAACTGAGTGATTTCCCTTTAAATATCATGTCTCTTATGATGATGAAAGTAGAATTTAATCTACAATATTTGGTTTGTTGTTGTTTTTTTTAATTCTCTGTGAGAGAGAGCAGGTGGCTGAATGGTTACGATGTTGGATCCAAGAGCTAAAGGTCATGGATTCAATTCCCAACCAAGGTTGTGTTATAAGTGCCTTGGGAAAGTATTTTATTCACATTTTTCTCAGTACATCCATCTGTAAAATGAATACCTGCTTAAAGGCAATGGAAGATAATGTCAGAATGCTAGTGATCAGTGCCTGTAAATGGCAGTGGCATTGCATGCTCCACATGGAGTTATGAAGAAAGACCTGCAGTTATCAGTCCTGCTGAGATGATAATGATAGTGTGAAATGACATGAGCAGGCACCAGTCTGGATACAAGATGCAAAAAGACCACATTATTATTAATATAAGTAAACTGTGTAGTGTAGCTTAAGACTAGGAATTGAACTGACTTTGTTGACTAGCAATATTGGCCCAGATATTTTATTTGCTTACCTGTATGGATCCTTCAGTTCCTCTATCACAAAATTGAGATAATTCCTGAAATTTAAAGGAAAAGACTTGATTTTAAAAAAAAAAAAACAGCGAAAGCTGGAATGCCAACTGTTAAACACTGAATTTTCATAATTTGTGCTGACACTGTTCCTCCCCCAACCCACATCTCCTCCTACCTAGCGCCCCCCCACACCCATCTCCACAACCACTTTCTTTCCCTCCTCTCTTTTTTTCTTTTAAAACAATCCTACTCAATGAAAAACAGTATAATACATTACAGCGGGCACTTATTTGATCTGACCTTTGCTAATATAGAATAAACCACAGGAAAGTTATTACTTTACATAACAACAGCTGACTCTTCTTAATTACAAATCCGCTTACTCCCATTTTCCACATAATCACAACATATTTCTATAACAACAGATATTTATGAATGTCAAGATCTAAGAGTTCTGCTCAACAGCAACACTGTCCATGTTATGTGGAGTTTGCGATTAATTAAACAGGATCTACTGTATATGGGGTAAACTATATGCATACCCACGTATCCCCAGACCCAGAGAAAGATAGAGAAAGGAAATAAGACAACAGACACATTGGAAAGGCAAGCCAAGAAAATAATGATAATTCAAATGTCACTGGTGAAAATTAAAACGCTGACGCAATGAAGGAAGGACGGCGGGGAAGGAGATAGACAGAAAGGTTATGTATGCCGCGGCTCTCTCTCCTGCCCCCCACCCCCCCCCCTCCAAAACGCTTCCCCTACTATGTAGTACCCCTTTTGAAACGCAACTCATTGATTATCTTTATTGCGGGAGGTTGGAGATGAGGGTAAGGGGCAATGCGATAATGGCGTTGTTGGATATCTCTGCTTGTCAATGCCCCACTTGCATTCTGGTGTCTACACAATTAGGTATTTTCAGCTCCATCACGTGACCTAGGAAATCTTNATAATGATAATTCAAACGTCACTGGTGAAAATTAAAACGCTGACGCAATGAAGGAAGGACGGCGGGGAAGGAGATAGACAGAAAGGTTATGTATGCCGCGGCTCTCTCTCCTGCCCCCCACCCCCCCCCCTCCAAAACGCTTCCCCTACTGAGTAGTACCCCTTTTGATACGCAACTCATTGATTATCTTTATTGCGGGAGGTTGGGGGTGAGGGCAAGGGGCAATGCGGTAATGGCGTTGTTGGATATCTCTGCTTGTCAATGCCCCACTTGCATTATGGTGCCTACACAATGGCCAACAGCAGGATGAAGGCGACAACAAAAAAATTAATCCCAGACTGACCCAGGCAGGATATAAGGAGACGTGATTTCATCACCCACTGCGTGCATGTCGTGTTGTCAAGGTAAACACCACAGGCCACACAGGTGTGTGCACTGCACATATTACCTCGGTGGGGCGGTGGCGCTGCTGTGCCCATGTGCCACGTCCATTCATACTAGACAAGCAGGTCACTGGGTCAGAGTGCACCTGCTCTCTCTCTCTCTCTCTCTCNTCTCTCTCTCTCTCTCTCTCTCTCTCTCTCTCTCTCTCTCTCTCTCCCTCTCGCTCTCTCTCTCTCTAAAACGGAAATTTGGGGCTAGAAACCAAGGCCCCCGATTTGTTGCTGGAATGACCAAAACTCGGAAGGANGGGGGGGGTGTGAAGGGGAGATGCAGGATAGAAAAGGAAAGGTTCAATAAAGGCAAAAAGCAACGGAGCATGGACCTTTTGGATCGCTGGGCGCTGAGTTCTATAAAAGTTTTGTTTTCGGATTTCGAAAACGGATAGCTATTTTACAGTGCAGAATGAAATCTATGTTGTTTGCTATAGAAATGAACAGATCACAAGCACTAATACGATTTTGTACGCAATGCTACATAGCATTCATAAATGAAAATACGTTAGGACTTGATTGTAAAACGAGTAGTCAGCAACATTATGTACATTCTTCTTGTCTGTCCCTTACTGCTGAATTCGCATTATCCCACATAGGAAGTAAGGTCAGTTATACTAAATTTTGAGCCATCGCAAAATTGCCATCCACAAAACAAAAGTCAACGAAACATTTGTTAAATATTTTGTTGATGGAACCAATTATGCATTCTTGACGTAAGAAATGTATCCTGTTGTTTCATTTGATTTCGTCATCAAGACAATTCGCATGTTGTACAAAATAATTAATGATGTTTATAAGCCTCTCTCTTCCGTCGCCGTGTGAGTGGGTGTGGGCTGAGACCACACAGTTCCTTGTTTACTATAACGTGCTCTGATTTTCTCTTGATTGCATCAGCCTGTTCATATCCCATAATATCCCGTCTCTCTATCTCGCTTTCTCCTTCTTCCCTCTCCTTCGCGTTGAGAGTATTACAATCACCAGCTCTGGATTCCATACTCAACGTGACTGAGAATGGCATTGTTCGATTCACTGGCCCACCCACCCACGCACGCACACACACGCACAATACCGTATACCACTATTAGTTTGGGGTAATTTTAGATCGTGCTCCTTACTCATTGATGAACGGGCAAAAAATCTCTCCCGCCACAAAACAGAGGTGTCGCTCGGTCTGTTCAAAATGCGGGTGTTGTCAAAGAAGGCCCTAGTAAATCTCAGTTACGTATAATATAATAATTTCAAAAATCCATATAAAGCGACAAAATCAAACCGATCTACTTGTATCTTTAAAGCTGTGTAGGTACAGTTTGCTCGCGGTGCACGGCAGCCCCAAGCTCACCCACTACACAATGAGGACAGAGGGAACAAAAATAGAGACCGTAATACAAAGGCCATGAGGAAGAGGAAGAAAGGGAAGGAAGAAAAGAAAGACAACGAATGAAACAGAAAGTTGGGTATGAAAAATGAGTGGGAAAGGCTAAAGGATAAACAAACCATTGGTACAGTCTGGTGTGCGTATCCACATACTCTCAATATCAGACCTACTAATCCTCTCACTCGGTCAAATCTCTTCACGCATTCTCAACTCCCTGCATCACAATATTTCGTTCTCCCTCCCTCTCCACTAAATGCTGTTATTATTGTTGTTGTTGTTGTTGTTGTTGTTGTTTATGCTAAGATAGTACTAAGATCTTCGACCCCTGACCCCAACCCCTACATCACATTGTTGAGAGTACCGGGTTGGTTTGGCAGTTTACTGAGTTACTGTCCCTCCGTACACTAGTATGGGGGCATCTTCAATTACCTTTAAATATGTTTCATATTTGAAGTGATCAAAGATAATACATTCTCATAAAACTCCCATCACCAAATAGGCTAATCTGACATCACGACTTTTTTCACACTCAATTATGCAAAACGCAGATTAGATGGTCAGTTTTGAGCACGAAAGATACGATTGGGAATGCTCGCGCATGTGTTACTGTTAGGTCTACTATAATGCATGCTGTGCTGAAATTCGGTTTTTGCATCTACCACGTGGTTTCCATCTATTGACAGCCGCAAAATACATCAACACCACGAATGAATGTGCTACTCTCGGAAGCCGGGCAGAGACCGGAAAGATGAAGTTAGCTATGCTCGTTCCCGGGCGTCAACTTCTCGTACGGCTTGCCTCCTTCCCAGTCACCATTTCACACGAACGTTGATTTCACGCGCAGTAAAAATGTAGGTCAAGCTTGACGTGATGACAAACTGACGAAATAATGCGTGTCGTTTGCTTTATTTGCAGACAGCGGTTTTTATGTGTGCGTGAGAAGAATGACTAGACACGGGTGGTATATTATGGCTCAGTTCCTCTTCACATCCATTCGGCGTCGTCTTGAAGGCAGGTCGGTGTCCTAACATAAAAAAATATGAGGGAGACAGAAAACCTGTGGGCTCTCTCACGCGAGAGGTGTTGTGACTCTGTTTATGTGCTTTTCCCCTACTGTCAGATCGATTTTGTCCCCACATTTCCCTAAGCACGACGATAAAGCAATTTAGGTGTTACAAAAATCCTGCAATTATATTGTTAAGAGGAAGAAACCCAAGCATTTTCATCTACTTTACCCAAAGAGGTTATAATACTAACTAATATTATAACGTCTTTGACTTTACCCTACAAGTTTTTCATGATTATCCCACAACTTTGGCGATTTTCCCTTACCGCGGGGAAAAAATCTCTGCGAGTGGCATTACTGGATCCAGGCCACGTGTGATGTGAAAATAGGAAAGGACAACAAGACGACACGTCAATTTTTTTTTTTTTTGGAGGTGAGGGGGTACCGATTCGACATGAATATTATGATCGATTATGTAAAACATGTAGGCCACAAGTAGTTAAAAACGTATTTTTTTTTTTGCTCCTTCATCTTCTTATATATAAAATAAATGTCAAACATAAAGGATGCTGTACCGAGCATACCGATACCGAGTTTCTTAACAGTGGTTAGACTATAAACTATGTTTACTTCTTTTTACGCCTTTAACCTGTTTATGGCTTGCGTTTTGCGTTCAATGACGCCTGAAAGACACGTATCAGCAAGGGCAAATTCACCACAAGGACATGTGCCGAGGGCTGTTCCATCAGCCCTTACTCAAGTGTGGTCTGGAATCAGAGCAAAGGGATTACGACTTTCTTAGAAAACGAGTATTTTTCCGGGTAAATAAAATTTTAAATTCTAATTTGCCATATATATATAT
>JAWQUT010000028.1:866997-885013 GCA_033807755.1 Ellobium chinense | reverse complement strand
ACAAAACAAAACCAGGTCAAAAGGACGGAAGCAATAGGTAGGTGTCACTGATGGATTTATAATTATTATACTATAAGAGTGTATCCAACCCCACCCCACCCCCCTTTTCCAATACTCCTTTTAAGCATACTCTAGTCTATGCCCCTGATTCCCCTCTGGTTCATTTGGGATGCTGTAAGCGCGAACGTGCTTGTTTCGGAAGGGTTTCTGAGGACCGGCGATAAGGAGAAATCAATCTGGATTTGGAACCCATTCTGTCTTTGTTCCCTTTCGGTCTTTTCTCAATTCCCGAAACGCAGCAAGGACCGTCTAATTCGGAAGGGAAAAAAAAAAAGAGGAAGGATTGGACGGAGCACTGCAGAACTGCACTCTCACTACCAGACAAATTGACATGCATAAGAAAGTGAGTGAGTGAGTGAGTGAGTGATTGAGTGAGTGAGTGAGTGAGTGAGTGAGTGAGTGAGTGAGTGAGTGAGTGAGTGAGCGACGCGACGGCGCGAATGAGACTCGCCAAACAAACGGCCAAACAGACAGAGCGGTCAAGCGATGGTTCAGCTGATGGATGGGAAGGTACTACCGACAGCTGAGGGTAGGTCTAGATTTCCGATCAAGCATCTGTTTAATGATCCAGACGCCGATGGGCGTAAAGGGACAGATACGATTGAACGATTTTTGGAGACAGACAATCACGTACAGTTAAGAGGGCAGAAGGTGAGAAAACGAATGCGCTAAGACTACATCTGTACCCTCGATAGTAAGAGGCAGAAAGCGAGAGACAGACACACACCGAAAAACAGATAGACATAATGAGCATGCGAATCAAAGACGAGGAAGCTGTGACAAACAACCAGACAGACACAGACGGGAATACAGACAATCAGAGATGGACTGAGTACGCAGAAAACGAAGCGGTCTAGAGAAAGAAATCGTATACCACTGGAGCTGTACATCTGAGAGAGAGAGAGAGAAAGAGGAGAGAAGGGGCAAAAGAGTGTGAGAAAAAGACGGAGAAAGACACTAATAAAAACAGTCGGAGAGAGTCGTCCTTAATCTGACATAAAGCATCAGTCTCCACGCTTGACATGACCACTAATTGATTTCTGTCTTATTACGACGACCACAACAAAATGAGAGGGAAGTCAAGACACTCTTATCTTCTCCTACCCTTCCCTCTACACCAGACCGCATCGTCCTCTCCCAGCCGTCCTGCTACCCCATGCCTCGTGCCCCTCCTTTTTAAATCTTCGCCCACACACGAAACCCCTCCAAGAATAATCCGAGACTCAAGAAATCCCCCCGCCAGCCAAGAAATAATATGCCCCCCCAGGACCACAGGGGCGTCTTGATTGTGCCTGCCCAATGTTGATTTGATGATTTGAGCCTGTCTGCGCAGTTCTCAATAACCAGGAGGCCGCATTAGATATTTGCCCCCTACGCTTCCCGCACAAAGGGTCTTTATGACGAGGCAAGTTTTATATTAAGAACACTGGTTGGAGAATAATGACAGCTCGGCAAGGAGTCAAAGACCTCTTAACAATATTAATAAACCAAGATACCGCCCTGTCGCCTCCTCTCCCTTGGATTCTGGCTCTCCTTCCTTGCCGAATCAACCACAGTCGACTCGTCTTCATCCCACCTCATTAAGAACAAGGGCAAATTTGCAGTTAAGCGAAGGGGGCGACTAAGCAGCGCCATGCTGGCTTTTTTTTTTTTTTTTGGTCTTCTTATAGAAATATAATTTTCTGAAAACGGTTGCAATAAAGTGGAAATTATGGAGAGACCATAACGGTAAAAGTATCAAAGGAATCCGTATCATGTGACTTTTGCCAAAACCAATACTGTGGCATTTTTTGATAGGGCAAGAAAGAGAAAACACCGGACTGTCTCGGCAAAGAGGAACAGTGCTCACCAGACGGAAAAATAGGGCTGTCACGTTCAAAATTAGTACGAAGAAAAACTAGAAAGAAAATATTTGTTTCTTCTCCCAGATTCTATGTGGCAAGGGTGCTTGCTGTTAGCTCAGTTCTTTCTTGTTCGGACAAAGCAGACTGCTATTAAGCGTAGAATACTAATATTAATTCTTTGGTTTCCGATCACTGTTTATGACTTGCTGTAATGATACCTGTAAACTGGAAAGACGATCCTCCTATAACTGACTTCAGGTTCACATCGCCCACACCATACGATCGGTACCAACCATCCAGATTCCAGTATGTTACATTCGATATTATAATAAGCACATACAGATCCAGTGATTTTCCAGGACAACTGTGATGCTCATTATTTACGAGTGATCAACAACCATCATGATTTTGCATATGGGGCAAACCTGCTAACCATCCTGGTGACACAGACATGTACCGACCCCAGTCAAAGAGGCACATGCGGCACCCACCCCCTGTTCCACACTTGTCTACATTCTACGCTGTCTCGAATGATGAAATAATGAAAACATCATGTCCATGTCCACAAGTCCCTCTTCCCATCCCTGATCCTTGGATACCTGTTGCGCATTACAGACCAAAACTATCATAAGCTACACAGATAGTAGCATCCACTATGGGGTAGCGGGACCAAAGCCCTCTCCCACAAAACAAAAAGCTCTGAGTGACACAATATTTTACTTCATGCAGGACTGTCACTTCCACACAATGTACGCGTCAACGTTTGTCCGGTCTCTGTCTCTGTTTAGTCCATATTTAACGTTCATTGAAGGTAATTAGAAATCTGATCCGCACGTCCATTGACATGTACTTTGAGTATAATTAAAATACGGTGTCCTTGACGTCAAAAGCACACTCATAATGAACAGTTCTATACGAATGTGAATCTGCTGACTCGCCAGTTGTCAAATTAGGTCACAATGCTTAGGCCGTCACGTCAGTCTCGGGCAAAACCAGATCATCTGACTCGTAGGTATCATGATTTCACACTAAAACAAGGGTTCCCAACCTCGGCTAAACTTGGCCTATGCTCAGATGCTCTACACATATTCCAGAGGATACGAGAAAAGCGCACTAAACTATGAGCAAATGACTGACCTCACTTTATTTGACAGTAAAATGTGATTAGAGATTTTAAGACAGGGCATACTGGGATTGCCTAATGCAGATGCCTGGTGGATTCAAAAGGTACGCTGACCATGAAAGGCTGGGAATCCCTGTCCTAAACCGAGGCCACATTGAATTCTATGATTCTTCACTGGTTGAGAATAACAAGGCCCCATCTACCAGTTAACCAAAATGTGACTTATTCCCGTTTTCAATGACACTTCATCAACCTCAACAGACTGTAAAGAGAGATAAGGTCCTTCGGAAAGAAAATGCTCGAGAAATCTTTAAGTCAATCGTATAACAAATACAACCACAAAACACAATCGTCGATTTGTTATCCATTAAGCCTTAATATACTTTGCTAGCACAAATTGTCAAGACAAGGTCACTGTCAGATAGAGCCCTCTAATTCTGACCCTTCGTGTAGTGAGAAAGGAAAGAACTCGGCTATCTTTCGCAGAGATTAGGGGCCTGTTACAAGCGTGACGCGCGGTATCGTATCAAGGCGACAAAAAAATGGGCTCTACTCAACGTTACCTGTTGTACATGTATATTTATATGCAGTGTTGTGCAAGGAGAGGACATGAAACACATTAGAAGCGGCTACCATGCATGGAAATGAAATGTGAAAAACAAAAGTTAATCGTTTTTGTTTTTTCTTAATAAACAAGCCTTACTTTTCCATTAAGTCTAAAGCAAATCCGTAAGACCTCGGCTATCTTTCGCAGAGATTAGGGGCCCGTTACAAACGTGACGCGCGGTATCGTATCAAGGCGACGAAAAAATGGGCTTCCCTCAACGTTACCTGTTGTATATTTATATGCAGTGTTGTGCAAGGGGAGGACATGAAAAACATTAGAAGCGGCCACCATGCATGGAAATGAAATGTGAAAAACAAAAGTTAATCGTTTTTTTCTTTTTTTTTAATAAACAAGCCTCAGGTTTCCATTAAGTCTAAAGCAAATCCGCAGTTTTTTGTTGTTGTTGTTTTTTTCTTTCCACAACAAACAACTAAAAGCAAGTAAAGCCATAGCCATCTTTGCGGATGTAACAAATGAGTATGAGGAAGCGCTAGACAGAAAGGTCGGAGTGCCTTAGGGGATCGCGCAGAAGTTCATTACAGGAGGTCGGCTCGAACAAAAGTTAAAGAGACAGAGATAGATATTTCTTTCATAGCCTAAATTATCTACACTTTTTTTATTCAAGAACTTTAAACTGCGTACAGTTTCCTTCCACCTGACTGTTTGTGAGAAAACACTGTTGAAATGTCGGGACTTTAACCCTTTGTATGCCTCCATTACTCGTGTCAGTTAACGTCATAAAACCCGAAAAGTTAGCACATGATTGGTGCAGACACATGCGCAAACTGCCTGGACCAATTTTCTGCTAGCCTATCTAGCATTTTGACGTCACGGAGCATGAGCAATGGCGGCGCATGCAGAGCGAAAATCCCGACATTCCTCCGTTGTTCTCTCAGAAAGTGTCAGGAGAAATAAAAACATATACGCGGTTTAAAATGGATGAAAATATAATGGGGACAATGAAGCTGTGAAGCAAATTATTGCCCCTGTAACTTTAACCCATGGACGATCCCTATCCTGCCTATCTTAATGCCAAGGAAGTGTTGCACTAAAGCATCATATATGATAGATCCGATACGCTCCATAATATGACATATTGATATCTATTCCGAGGTTTGCTCAAGGCAAGGAGTTCCGGTCACAAGTCCTTCAAGTTCTGGCGGTAGCATGGAGTGTCGCGAGACATGATAGGAGACAACAAGAGGGTAGATTAGAATGTTAAGCCTGTCATTCATGATACTGCAAGAGTGTTTGTCCAGACTAATGTCTTGTTCTTCAGGTACACAGATCCTACGGTTTTAGTAGGTTCTCAAGCGCTATGAGAGCCGCTCGAGCAAACGCTTAAGCAAACTTCCACTGTGACTTCCGTCTCGGTAAAGAACTTTACGTCTCGGCAAAGAACAAAGGCTGTCTTCGAGTGGCCACAATATGAGATGTTTGATGATACATGAAACTGTAATCTGGCCGTCTCTCTAGTAGTGGAGGATCTTCACTGAAAGGCGAACTTACGTGATGAGAGCAAGTACACAATGAGATTTCATTATCTTTAAGTTTGTCGAACCAGGGATGCACACAGGGATGCTGTAATGGTTATGGTCGTATATTTGGCAGCGAGATTAGGGCCTGCGGGTAAAAATAGGTCCTGAGTAAGTTAATCCTGCAGCACGATATATAAGAGGGTGTTAGGTTATTACTTAATCCATTTTCAAGCAACCTCACTCTCTCTCTGTCTTTGTCTGTCTTGCTCTCTCTCTCTGTCTCTCTTTCTCTCTCTCTCTCTCCCCACCCCCTCCACCCTTTCCCTGTATAGAGACCATAACCAGATATAGCAGGGCACGATGGTCCAGACACAGCAGGGCATGGTGACTGTCTAAGATCTTGTCTTACTTCTTATAATGCACATCTGTACCCACCCCACCAATGTTTACTTGTGTCACATAGCAAGACGATATTTTGATAGCTCGGGCTTCCTGAGACACTTTACAACAGGATGAATCTGAGCTAGAGAAGGTCTTACCTAAACAAGCGCAGTTTTTAGATTCAGATTTGGATTAAAAAATAACAACAAAACATAACTTTTGAAATAGGCTCGAGGGGTATGGGCGCGTTCAAGAAGAAGCTGCAAACAATATTGCTGGGTCATAATGATTCTGCACAAAGCACTATGACTCTTCTCATGCCTTAGGCGAATTGATTCACAAGCAAAGCAAACAATGCACACATGAATCAACAAGAACTAGACTTAACGTCAGTGTTATCAGGGAAAGTGATTGATAAAACATGCACTGTTCAAATATTTAACAAGGAGGCACTGGTCACAAAGCACATATCTACAGTAAACCTATCAGCACGTGACAGTACATTGCTTTACAACTTCTGCTATTACTGAAGAACAGAAAACATACACATTTTATAAAAATAATCGCTCTTATCTGGCGACATGAGTGACGCGTAAATTTGTACTCTTCCGAGTCAAGAAACTGCAGACACGGTGTACAACTAACGTACCATGATTCTGTGTAACTAGAATGGTCTATATAGTGTTATCGCTACTCAGACAAGTTGTAAATTAATTTTTGAAGTGATCTTTTTTTCACAGGACTTGCTTTCAAAGGACTGTAAATATTAGTACAGTATATTTCATTTAACACCATAACCCTTAACACGAAAGAAATGAAAATCATTCCTCCCATTCTAAGCCTTTATTGTTCATAATAAAATACATGTATGTATTCAGTCAACACATGTGTTTCCCATGTGTCTGACTCTATGATTTAACGTCCTCAGATTGCTAAGATATGGTATGCAAATAGAAGTATGCATACTGGATTGTGTTTCTACATGTCGCCCATATGGGCAAAATATGAGCCTAAGAAGTTTTTCACGGCTAGAAAAAATGGAAAGGGATGGGAGGAAAGAACAGGTAGATGGTCTATGTGTTTTGCACGACCTTCGTGGAATTCCTCAGCAACGAACTTATTTCGAGGGGCATGTTGGGATATGTTATTGTGACGATAAAAGAGCATCGCACCAGCTGACTCCCCCTGCATCAAACATCGAAGGGTTTTGTATTTATCTACTCTGTTGCCCCACAGCACTGCCGCACGATGTTGATTCGTTCATGAGCTAACTTACCACGTTACTGCACGAATGCGATTTCTCCTAGAGGTGGTGATTGGTAGAAAAATGGAAGTTATCACTTTACTGGAGGAAAACGACTTGTGTTCCAGATAGGAGCAGAATGGAATTTACCACATTGTAGGACAAAATAGAAATACGGATGTTACCCCGAGTTAACCTAACCCATCCCTTCTCCTGCCCTCCATCCCCACCTCACCCTTAACAACAACAACAACAACAAAAAGCCTGACCCCTTTTAGTTACGGGGAATAGGGGAATGTTTGACTCCTGCGAACGAATGTCTTCTTCGGACTTCTTCCACAGATTTACAGCCAATCACTGTCCGCCCCGAAACCCGCCCATGAACTGGAGAAGAGTCATGTGGTCAAAAAAAAAAAAAGCAGCGGGTTATTTGTTAGTCTGGCATCATTATTTTCTAGCAAGTGATGGATATGAACAGAGAGGCATGTAAAAGCAATTTGGCGCACCTTGGAACATTGTACCAAGGTTGAGAATGGATTCCAGAACAAGGGAAGCACACATGGATCTATACAGACAAAGCTCTTTAAGAAAATGAGTGTGTGGCAAGAAACTGGTAGAGCCTGATTTTCTGCCTTGTCACCCACGAATGCCCACGATCGTACTAATATGGTTCCGCTCATTTATTTTTTGTTGTTGTTGTTGTTGTTGTTGTTGTTGTTGTTGTTGCTGCTGCTGCTGCTGCTGCTGCTGCTGCTGGCTTGGACATGCCCGCTCACTGCAACAATATATGGCTAACATATGGCAACACTTCAGCATCGGTCAGTACTACAGGTGAAGGAAAACAAGTCCTATCCTTCAAAAAAGTCTAAAACACTGATCATACCATAGCAACGAGATGGGGAGGTAACAAAAACAAAGCACGTGAGCAGATGTGATGACAACCATAGGTCATCGGTGAGCCGTGATGAGAACACATAAAATACACCCAGCAAGTTGGGGTAAACAATCGGTAAATTAAACTCCTACCCAGACACATTCAGCTTAGGTATGTTAGCAGGGTTTTTTGGTTAACAAAACAATGAAATAGAGATTTCTAGGAATGGTCAAGTTCATTCCAACCAAACCTACGTCCATATGCTTCAACACAGTGCTTGCAGTCCCATCAGTTTAATTGCAAAGTCTGTTTAACTGCAACATTCTATATTTTTAGCCATAGTAATGACTGGAAAATCAGATGATTATTATACATACATCATGTGATCTCCTGAACTACAAAACCACGAACAGAGCTACAGGAATATGAATCGCACGATTTAAATGCTTACAACTAAGCCTGGATCTAGGCTATCTTGTTTAGTGCGTCCCAAACCATTTTCGCTTTTTTTAATGCGCTGTTCAAATACATTATTTCTGTGGCTTACCACACCATGCACGAACCTCTCTTAGAGGCCCCTTGTTGTAACATTCAAGAATGGAGAACTCTGTGATAAATGACCAATGGATGTCAAAAGATCAGGTTAGATAACATAAGAAGTTTTAAGGATCTGAACAAGCGTGGAATGTGGAGAGGTGTACTTTTTGGTGCAGCGGTTCAAACGTTCCAAATTTTTATTTCACAAGTTGCATGAAATGACAATGCAAAATCATATTTGGACTTTTCATATTCAAACATTAAAGTATGAGAAACAAAGCTGATTTTTAATACCTTACATAAAATATTTTGGGCGTGAGGAGGAAAATTTATTCTCGGGGATATTCGGTATCTTCTCCCAAGGCCTTTTGGGGGATGGAGAGCGGCGGCAAAGCAGGAGAGCGAGGATAATCTCAAATGTCGACCATTCTTCCATCGCAGAACGTTGATTTTCGAACTTCGGTCTAGCGGATGGTCTGTCCATGCGAAAAATCTGTGTGAAGGTAGACTGTTCTGCCTCCACCTCTCTCACTTGATGGTTTAGGGTTTGTCGGTCAATTAGAATGGTCAAGACTGAAACATCGGTCAATTAGAATGGTCAAGACTGTAACATCGGTCAATAAGAATGGGCAAGATTGAAACATTGGTCAATTAGAATGGTCGAGATCATAAAACAACCTTAAAAACAAAATGGTAAATGGAGCACTATTACACCAAAATGTCCTGAAATCGAGAAAATTTTATAATTGTGAGCACTGTAGACACCGAGAATAGTGGCTATTAACTTACCGATGCAAACAGCTGCCAGAAAAGCCACGGCAATGGCGGGTTGTTCGCACTCAGGGAACAAAGGCTCAATAACATATCTGGCAAACGTGAGAGCTACGATGGCTGTGGTACAAGGCCGGACAATGATGCACTCAACCCACAGCCGTATAAAGGCAACAAAAGGCCCAAAGGCTTCGAACATGTAGGCATAATCGGCACCAGATCTTACGATGGAAGTTCCGAGCTCAGCGTAGCAGTATGCTCCGATCATGGAGTACAAACCACAGAGTAACCATATCAGCAAGGAGGCGCCGACGCTGCCGCTGTACAGCAGGACTCCCCTCGGGCTCACGAAGATCCCGGAGCCGATGATGCACCCCACTATGACGGTGGTGCCGTTGAGCAAGGTGATTTTGGGCTTCAGGGCAACGACATCGTACTCAATCTCTAGATCTACGGCTTTGGATGGGGCACTATCTTCTGGGGACTTCAGGAGCTTCTTTTCAGCATCTGACTGGTGATCTGTGGCAGAATCTGCCATCGTGGACTTTCCAAAGGCTCGGCCTTCTGCGGCACAATCACAGAATAAGTCTAGTACTATACTGCGCACAGGAAAGACACAGATAAAGTTCGATCTAAATCCACGTGTACCTTTAAAATTATGAAACTTCACGACACAAATCGCGATAATCCAGATTCTTGCGTCCTCTGATAGGCCAAGCTAACGTTCCCTTTAGAATAACTGAAGGAACCTCAAACACCACTGTGAAACTCCAGAAGTGGAAACACAAATGATCACAGAACGCCTTTACAATTCATTACATTTAAGCATTATCTCCAATGAGAGTGGCGGAACTCTTTATCTCCTGCCACAAAGAAGATCACATTACATAGTACACGTGTTAACAAACGGCGTCCTGCAACTTCCCACGTCTATAGACCAGTAACTGCACTGTCTCTGTCCTAGTTAAGGAAGTCAGGTGGCCTGAATACCTGGATAGTACCCAGAGCTTGCTACGTATACGGCCCATCTGAGAACTGGCCAGATTTTGGAGAGCCTTGCTGTCTGGGTTTTCTTCCATTGTCATATTATGTAAAGCCTAGTTTTACACCAATCAAAGAAAAGCCGTTAAGAACTTTCTACTGCACAAAAAAAAATACAAAAAAAACCAATCACAACAACAAAACAACAACTACTCAAGCTGTCTGGAAGGGTAAAAAGGAAACTAAATTTGACCTCTATAACCAAAACAGCTGATGAAGTGTGTCAGGTTCATGAACTTTACTAGCGTGTCCTACTTAGCTAGCTTATCTAGTTTCAACTTGATGTGACAGCGCAGATGGGCGGTGATCGCCAAGAGCTAAGAGTGCACCGGAGACAAAGCTCCGAAGGTCTTGCGATAATCTTCAGTCTTTACAAGTGGCTTTCACTGGCATCAAAACTTCAGAGATAAGATAACTTTTTTCGCGGGGAAAAGATACTTAATATTATAGAGAGCAGAGCTCTTCATCCGGTAGTCTAAATTTCTCTTGAGGAGTACAGCCTGTGAAAAACCACGTAATCGGGATAAGGAAAGGGAAAGCGTTTTGGGCACGGGGGGCATCGGGCCAGGGAGGCTTCAGGCAAGGGAGGCTTCGGATAAGGGGGGGTAGAGGCAAGGGAGGCTTCGGGCAAGGCAGGGTAGGGGCACGGGAGGTTTCGGGAAAAGGAGGCACCGGGCAAGGGAGGCTTTAGGTCGAGAATCGAACGAACCTGAGAGCATAGAAAATGTGAGTAGCGCACCACATTATTTCTACTACAGACGGAGGGAAGTGTAGGAAAGACAAAAATGGAATTCACTGTTCCTTTAAAATGGGGACAATGAGATTTAAGACAACTCCAGGTCGGGGACTAAATAACTTGGTGCCAGGCTCAGAGACAACAAATTGCACAGGGCCCCTCTACGATAGAAGAATGACATGGGGCCCATAAGAACTACGCAGTGTCCCTGGCAATGGTTCATTTCTCCTGGGCCCTGCAGAAACTGTCACATCCACCCAATGGTAAATGCGTTCCCGCTCCGAATCCATGTATGGTATAACAGAGCAGACTGCACGGTCATCTATCACAAATTGTTTCTCATTTTGAGATTCACACAAGATTAAGGCGATGTACAGGATACACGAGGGGATCCATTTCTTTAAATCACGGAATTCCATATGGATTTTGCTCATGATTGAAAGAAACACTCAGATATCATGCGGGCTTCAAGCCGGTGACATGTATGATTCATAAGGGAAAATCCAAATCCTGAACATGCGGACAAATCACCCTGCTTTCATAGACCTTTGACGCAGGGGAGCCCATTTCCAGCCTCCCAGACAATGCGGGCAAACAATAAAAACACAGAGGTGCCATAGGGATCCCTGATCCGGTGTTTGTTAGGCAGGTGTCAAGCCTCTTCCCCCACCCCCCATATGATGTAAAGAAGAGGGACTGAGCCCAAGTGACTGTTAAAATCAGACAACCGCCATAGCCATGAAACTCACAGTGTTCTATTCAAAAAAGGGCCACAGTGGCCAGCTGAAGAAGGTTTCGATTATAACCACTCCAATGGTAGTAATGATTAGTTGGTAGTCGAAGACAAAAATATGATAGATTCACTCACAGTAACAATAGATACTGCACAGTAACAAGGTACTGCAAGTTGGTGGTCATGGAAAGGCGGTCAATGGGCCAATAGCCCACATAATCGATTACATCCACTCCAATACGTATAAAGGCTAGCTGATCGTAGTGGAAAGGTAATCGTGGGGCCAGTTTCGATTATTCTCCAAGAATTACACCCACTCCACCAACGCAGTGGTAACACTATAGAGTGATATAACCTCTGGGGACATACTTCCGTGACAAACCGTTGGCAGTCATCCTTTTGCGGAGGGAGATAAGCCGGGTTGTCAACACGAGTGCCGGAACTCTCTCTAGATTGCCTCCTCCTGATTGTTTTCTGATCAACTCCAGAATCCAGAACTCGCACTTTAGACAGACCAGGGCTCAATACAAATTTTCCTCAGCATCTGGAGAGCTGTTTTGCAGATATCATAGGCGTATATTTTGGGACCCAAGGAGGCCAATCTGCCACAAAGACAGGGGCGATGACGGAAAAGTGAGATAGGCATAGACTCAGCTTCTGCAGATGTTTTGTTTGTAATCTCTGGAAAACGTACATCCCGAATCGGCCTCCATTCCCGTTAGAGGACTACATAAAGACCCCCATCGACCTGCCTGTCTGCTCACTGAGGGTCCGACGACATACTCAAGGTTAGATCCAGTGACCTGGATGGCGCTTGTAAGGGACAGGGGAAACCGGACTGATCATGTCACTCCAGGTGACAGTGGTGGGGTTCAAGACACCGTACAGGATGAGTGGTTTTGTTGTTGTTTTAATAATTATACACAGTTTTATATAATATGTATGACTAAAAGAATATTTTAAAAAAGGCCAAACACACTAGACAAGTCTTTGTGTGGAGAAAGGCCATCAAGTGAAATGGGATAGAAATTGGTGAACAACAACTGTCCCGAGTGGTCCCCCTTTAACACCTCTGGTACGACTTAATGGGTCTCGTCTACCGAAAATCAATGGAATATTAGGTAAAGCTGTTTAAGGGCTCCCGCCGATTGGACTCTTTTTCACCACGTCAATAAAACACCTTGACGGCTGTTAATTAATCCCTTTATTGATTGCATTATGACAAGAGGGAGCTTCGGGCCACGTCCCAGTGATGGGAAATTGGGGCAAGGGCGTGTATGGGTGAGGGAAAGCGGGGGTAGTGGCAGGGGGAAGGTGGTTCGAAAAAAATGGAGAGGGGAAGAGACGGTGAAGATAAAGAATGAGAAAGACGAAAAGGGGGGGGGNGGGGGGGGGGGGCAATACAGTGAAAAAGGGAATATAAGAATGAAATGATGTAACGTCAATGGTAGGCTGGGAGACATACGGGAAGGATCGGCAAAAAAGCCATCCCACTAAATATTTTTATGACCATGGCTGGTTCCCTCTATCAAAATGCACTGATCATCATAATCACAACCTCTTTTTCTCTTTTGCCCATCTCTCATTCTTGCCATCATTCTGTCAATGCCCCTTCCCCCAAAACAAAAACAAACAATGGAAGTAATAAACCATCGGCAAAACTGCGAAAAGCATTCCACGTCAAAATTTCGGAAGTTCGCGGGAGGTTACTCTGGAGAACAACACATGCTTCGGTCTAGAGTTACTCGCTCCTTGCTGATGGTCCCAACAGGTTGCAAGAGCTAATGGGGGAAAAAAAAAAAGTGTACACTCGGTACGTTTACAACTCCAGTGTGGGAGTGGCCGAAGTTTGGCAGTTGGCAAGATCTTCTTTCAACCACTACCTTGACTGGAGACAAAGCCAGACAAGGGCACTCGTGATATTGTTGATCCGGCTTAATCGCAATTCCATGCGAACGCGAAAAAAAAATTACAAAGGAATACTGTAGTTTTATTATAAAAAAAAGTCATCGGATAATCGCAACTCAACATGATTGCATTTTCTCTCCATGTTTCCGAGGAGTTGCGGTAAAGCGAAGTCGACAATGAAGCCCCCAAACCCTCGTCCATCTACTTGTATGCTGCCAGCGGCTGACAAGATGGCCGAGAGATAGGGCACTTGTCTTCTGGTGCCAGAGGTTTCGGGTTCGAATCCCACTTCCGACGGATCTCTTCTTGTTTTTTTTTTTTACGGTGCTCCAAAATAATGCACCAACTTGTAGTGGGCATGACAGGTAGGGCGTTAAAAAACTCATTATGTTGCCAGACTGATCGATATGTCAGGTCATACATTAAAGACTGCTTCAACAGTACGTTGTTTTAGTATCGACAGTATACTTGTTGTGGAAAAATAAAAATGATTTGCGAGTGCATGGAAGCATAAACTACAAGCTTTCGCAATTTCAGACTAAAGTTATAAGCAGGGATTCCTGAATACAGGCAGGATGATGAGCAGGCACACACACAGACAGACAGGCAAATAGAAGAGACATCCGACAGACAGACAGACTGACTAGCAGCCAGGTAAACTGATCGACTGCTGTGTCGCTTTTCTACTAGTAATGAGACTGCAGCGTCACCTTTGTGCCAGTAATTAGATTCTCTGTCTTTAGTTGTTAGGGGTTTTTTTTTGGTTTGTTTAGGGGAGGGGGAGAAATGAGATCAGTACACGGGACCCTTTCAAGGCTGGGACTTAATTAGTAAATTCTACAAATGTTAGTCGAAGCAGTGACGATTTTGAGGCCTGCGACACAATTCTGTGAATGTTGGTGGAGAAGTGACAAATTTCAAGCCTTTGACACCACTGACTGTTAGTGGATTCTTCAAACGTCAACCAAAAACTAATTAGAAGTTGGTGCCAAGTATGCAAGGTTCTGAAAATGTGACGCAGCGCTGAAGCATGAAGTAACAAGAAGAAGACTCCCTGAAGTATGACATGCAGCATGACTCAAGATGTATAGATCGAATTCCCCTACTCACCGGAAGACATGAGATACGCAAGGGGAAGAAATCCGTTTCTTACTCTTCGACATTCTCAGTATGCACGGGTAGAGTTCCTTGCATATTTGGGTAAGAGACACATCAAGGAAAGTAATTATCTTCAGAGGGCAGATAACTCTTTCGTGCACTCGGTCTATGGGGCATAATATGGCGTTGGCCTTTTATCCAGATTTGCCTCATAAATATGTTTGAATACCTTCGTAATAAAACCCACCACAAAACAACTTACTGTTGCGTGGAATTTATCAGATGATCAGCGAATGTGAAAAAAAAATTCCTGCGAAATTATGACCCGCCAATCCTACATTTTACGAGTTTTCAAATTTCTTTTCCTGTACATGCTCGGGGCAATTTCGACGTTTTTTGCAGCTAATTTTCCAGGTTTATGGCGATTTTGTTTTATGATATCTGAAGCCAGTTTTTTTTGTTTTTTTTAAAAATTTCTTCTCCTTACTAGAATAGTTGGATACGAACTAATTTCATTTGGGATTCTTCAGAGAAACTATGTCCCAACTTCGGTTTATACAGTACTCACACAGTACTTCTAGCGAGTCCAACAAATCTCTGTGTAAAATTCTTCCCTTCGACTCCACCCACCAACAATGCACACATACCTTTCACGGTACCTTTCATAGTACTCTCCTTGCGACCTTTTGACCTATCAGTCAGTAACACACTCACCGTAGCTCGCGGTGACCCATCACAGGAGGTCACTCATGCTGTATCACATTAAGGGCGCGTGACTAACAAGTTTCGAGGGGTTCAGAGGTCGGACTGGCTTAGTACGGAGGGGGCAACGATCAAGCACCAAGTGCTTTGCCAGGCTACCGTATTGCGGGAAAACCTAACCGGCATTATCTGGCTCATGCGGCCAGAATGTTCTTTTATGAATGGGAAAGAGAATGGTAGAGAAAGATGGACCTGTGAACGAACAGTCATAAAGACCTTCAGGAGTCAGACAATTAACCAACCAGCCAACCAACCACCCAACCAACCAGCCAACCAACCAACCAGATCAACCAACATTCACCTACTCAACAAGCCAGCAAACTGTCCTGACACCACAGGATGCTGCTACTGCTACTGCTGACGATGATGATGATTATGACCACGACGATGTCGAAGATGATGATGATGATGATAACGATGATGGTGATGATGAACATACTAGCCAAGCCAACAATGACAATATATTGTTAAGACGATGAAGACAAGCGAATCTCACTTCGAGAACACGGCTTGGATGCGCACACTGGGAGTGAAAACGGAAACAATATTATAATACAAACTCAAAACAAAATAAGGCTGTAACGAATGTTTATAAAGCGCAAACACTGCATCGTGTATTTTTTTGCTGCAACAGGAGCTCATTATTAAAACCACTCTCGCAGAAATCTGTTTTTTTAACACATCGCTGGCAAATGGTAATGAGGACTTTGGACCTCGGAGATTGCTGGAAAACTGCGGGGAGTTGGGAGCGGAGAGGAGGGGAGAGGGGAGGTGCTGAGACCATGGGATAAACTGACCGACAGATGGGCGGGCAGGCTGGCAGGCAGACGATGGCTAGTGAAATTTTCAGAGACGCAACCACAATCATTTTCTCCTTTGTAGAATAAAAATTTTGCGCTTTAAATCAATTTCGCTTTAAATCAATTTCTCTGTAGTTAGGTCTACTGCTTAGCGCACATACTTTTACCATCCCCCAGTCTGATGCCAAGGATCTATTCCTGCGTTAAGGACTCTTTTGAGAGTGCACAAAGACACACAAAGTACCGCTCATTCAGAGGCACAAAGGAACGGATTCAAGAACAGAAATATATAAAATAATGAAGGATATATATACTGTATATGCCAAATAAAGCAGCCCCGCCGTTTTCGGATCATAATGTTGAGTCTAATTCTACGTCTCACGCCCATGCAGGGGAAGTACAATAATGGAACTGAAGACGAGGTGATGGCACTGTCTCTCTTTATATGGCAGAGGGACTCTGTTAACTGTAATTGGCCAGGAGTATGGAGGAGTTATTTTTGAAAAAAAGATTAATTCCCTTGAGTGCCTCTTCATCTTCTGGTGAGTAAAAAGGGTCCTGCTGAACGGTCCCTCCCCCTCTCTTTCCTCACGTCCTTCATTCAACAATTAGGTATTTTCAGCTCCATCACGTGGCCTAGGAAATCTTGCTCACACGTGGGTTTGTTTACATGCTCTGCTCATGTATGATTACTCGTCATTTATCAAAATAGCCTAGCAATCCCTAGCTCACGTGGTGTAACTGACCCGTCTGAAAATACCTCATTATGTTCGTTAAGTCAGCGACCTTCCCTTCTTTGCATTCTGTGCAATAAATAATAATAACGAGAAGGCTGAAAGGTCAGATTTCGCGGCCTTGCTTGTCAGAAGGTTGTTAACAGAAATATTGTTGCGGCATTGTTTCTGGTAAATTGGGCAGGCGAAGATGATATTCACCTATGAATGAAAGAAAGGTATTTCGTTGAGTATGGTAAATGAACATTCTGTGACTCCAAATCTATACGTCGAGCATTTTTGCTTTCCACCCAGTGATGACAGATGGAATTGTCTTACCTACAGCTTGAAATTTGGCTTTTTTTTTTTTCATTCTTCCATGTGATGAAATGTGGAATAGTGTTTTGCCCGCTTCCTCCTCAGTGGTGATGACTGAGGGGGCATTCAAATGTGATGTTGGAGGAAAAGGGTAGTAACGACCTTTGCCTCATCCACTCACCCACCCTCTCCCTCTCTCCTTCTCCCGTTTTCTCTCTATAAATTTAAGTACAGAAGACAAGGGTTAAAACAATAACGGTTACACCGGCCGTACCGCTACGCTAAAACGAAAGGAAACAGAAAGCACCACTTANGAGGAAACGATAAGCCCCTTGTATTTTCCTCTTTTGAGGCTATTCTGTTTAAACCGAAACCCTGTTTAAACGAACCTAAGTCTCTGTCCGCGGATTTTGTGCTAAGCGTTGTTTACTACACATGTATGTACAGTAGGACCTCGCTACCAAGAACGTCGTGTACTCGTAAAACCACATACGAGGGGGTACCCAAAAGTTCCCGGGTACTCGTTGAAAGTGTTCTATTTCCTGGTCTATGTCAAGTTCTATCTAACAAGTTCTCCTCACTGTTAACTTCAGACAAACTCGAAAATAAGTTCTGTGGGCGTATGCATAATCCACACGTATTGCGTCAACTGCAGTGAACACTACTAATGTTTTGGGAGTTTCCCGTGCTTACCGCAGTGCGTTAACTAACGTACGGATTGTGTATACGGCCACTGGTTCCCTATCATCCGACTTAACGAAGGCCTGCTACATGCTGAATTTCAATAATTACATTATCCGCCCGATAAGGGGCAACAGGTGGGGATAAGATTTTCATAGCAAAAACTGCTGGCTAAACTGATTATATACACAATTCTGGTAGATCAAGTAAATTTGCTGGCTAAGGTGATTTATCATAAAGAATGTTTCCGATAACATAATAATTAATTATTTTTTTTTTATAGATTGGGTGAAGGGGGAGGATGGGAA
>JAWQUT010000028.1:853147-866991 GCA_033807755.1 Ellobium chinense | reverse complement strand
GGGGGGGGGGCGCAGCGTGGCCGTGTGGTTTGTGTGAATCGTTCTCATGATCTGACGTGTGTCAAGTCTGAGGATTGTAGGTTCGGGCGGGTTACATTGTTGTATCCGTTGGAAGAGCACTAACTTCCATCCTCACTCCATTTGGGTGTCTGTAAATTGGGAGGAGGAGAGGTAGGGGGGGGGGGGGNGGGGGGGGGGGAGAGATGGCAGGGGTGGAGAGAGTAAGAGGAACCAGGGCTTTGTGCCGCTGTGTGTTAGTTGTTTCATTTTATTTCGTGTGAAATATTGTGTATTTACACGAAGGCCTATGGTGTGTACTGTTCTGTGACTTGAATGGTATCTATAAGCAATGCATCGCATTATAAAACAAAGCCCCCACGGGACTTGAACTTCTCTGCGTTTTATTCCGTTTTTCTTGCTGTTGTTTTCTTTTTTCTGTGTGTTGTAAACATGGGCACACTGTCTTGTTTACTACACGTGCACACACCGACTCATAACTAAATTACATAATACACATACAAAAGCGCACGGACACGCTCGCACACATACACACGCACTCACATACATACACACACATTAACAGAGAAAAGTACAACAAGTATATTGACGGTAATTAACACAACAGGTCGTAATTAAAATGATCCTAGCCCATCCAACTTAATTATATCAATAGTCCTGCATCACATTAAAATGGCTGTGTCGGCATTTATACAGATGCGGATCTAAGGTGTTCATTATAGAGATAAAAATATTCATGGCGATACGGTGCTGAACATAACGAAACATTATAGTACCAATATGGTAAGCTTAAGTGGCTGTAATCAACATTGTGGAGCGCCCTATATCATACCCCCCCNCACACACACCCACCCACACACACACCCACATAGATGCGGGTCTGACGTCCGGTGTCAGATGTTCATTATAGAGATCACGTATTCATGATGGCACATCATCCAAGGTTGAAGAAAAAGGAACGTAACAGACTAGACTAGTATTAACATAGTAAGTTCCAATGGCAACGAATAACACTACAGAGCACCGTAAAGGAACACGGGTAGTTATTTGCGTCATAGCCTAATAAGACAATGACAATGACAAAAGTAAACACTTTATGACGTCGCGCAGCAACAGAGGGTGAAAATCCCGACACTCCTGCGGTGTTTTAGAAATGGGGGTCGTAGAGCGAGCATCTACCCCTAACCCTTTAACGTAAGCCCCTCCCCTTATCTCCCCCCTCCCCGCCAATAAAAAAATGTCTGGTACTAATCAACGCCCACGCGCCCTATAAAAACACGACGTCCACTGATCTGTTAACAAGAGAGAAAGGAAGACGTAGAGCAAGTCTGATTTCTTCGAAATAACCGAACCGGGAACTTGCATGATCATGCTTTGGAGTCTTGTCAGATCCAGTGTCTTTGAGATGTCCTGTTCAATCCACAGACTCGACGACATAAACAGCGAGGACAGCCTCCCCAGCCATGACTAGGTTATTTTTTGTCCCCCGCGAGTCCGCGATATGGACGGTCTTTTTATTCAGTGTGCGGTGTCTCGAAGATTCTAAGCAACGGAAGTATCAGTCTCTAAGCAAGCCAACATCTTTGCCTCATTTATGAGCACGCATAACCACATCAAAACCTGAGACAGCAGTCTGGCTCCACTAGTTTCGTGATACGATGGGAAAATTTCGAAACATTTACTCATGGACTGCGCGGATAAATGACATTTATCGGCGCACTGCATACATTTTTTTGACAAGCACAAATTGTCAGGCATGAGTAAGCCAGTTCTCTTAAACCAATCAACACGAAGATCAGACTTTTGCACCATCAAAACCAGTGTCAAATTCGGCAAAACTGTAGAAGTTCAGTAAATTCTAACTCAACAAAAGCTAAACATTTTCAAATTTATACATTACCCCGCATTCACCAATAGTGCTTAATCTCAAAGAATCACTTTGCTCAGCAGATTTTACTTGAATGAGACAGTTTTTTGCTTCTCCTGTAAAATTTGGATATTGACGTTTAAAGGATGATGTATAACGATGATGTATACAGAAATCGGTGCTATGATCATCAAAGGGTAATGCGAACATATCATAAATCTACAGCCTAGGAAGTCGGTTCTTCAACCATCTTTTCATCTATGAAACAGCTTGAAAGCAAAGCTCATGAATAATGTTGAATTATACAACTCTAGAAATACAGTAATACAATCTTTCGTCGAAAATCAAAACCATGTGGGAAGAGCTGGCACTCCTTTCTGACCTGATCACATCCTTCCTTTCCACGGAGAGGAAATAGCCTTTGCCTGGCTGACGTTGCAGGGCTGGGCAGAACTGAGTTCATAATATGGACGTAGTTCGGTTATTTGATCTGAGCTTAATATCTGTTTTGGACGATATGATCTGGATCTGGACTGTAGCAATTTTGGATGCTTGCTCTCAACTTTGAATTTTACCCTCAGTTCACATCTGCCACGAAAACCCGGAAATAATTCACTTTGGAAAAACCAAGAGGAACTGATGTAATCTGAAAATTACTTCAATTTCATGGAACTGAGCTAAACTTCATCTTAAGGCATTTTTTTTCCCCTTCAGTGAACTGGGCTTGATCTGAACTGACTTTTTTTGGTGAACTTGCCCAGCCCTGTCGATGCTCACATGATTAATAATTTACTCACATGCCCCGACTGCAACATTCTAAAGGCTTTGATCAATTAACCGATGTACGTTAACCGAATTAAGATCACAAGAATCAGACCCTAGATCCGATGCACAGGCGAAGAACAAAACAATCAATGCTGTCATGGCGAGTTTTGTTTTCCAAGTAACGCATTGTTCCCAGAATTTGTATTCAGAACTATTCACGATCATAACTTCTGAAAACATCGACATCAACAATGGCTTTACTTAGTGATCTCGCGTTTTGTTGTTCAACGTATTGCTGTGTATTGACATCAAATAGAAGAAAATTGATTTTGTTCTGATCACTAATATATGGCTGCTTCAGAATGGATACTATATTGTGAGCTGATAGCCCCTTACTAAACGCCAATGTCATGTGATCACATCGATGGAGACAAGGGGAGATAAGAAAGCCAATATTAACAATGTTCGATTAGTGAAGTAATCGAGTCTGTAATCCCTCATCACCACGGAAGGATGCCAGTCTTCTTACGGTGAAACTGTAAACAGGATCTGATATTTATTTGAATCGATTACAGCAAATGCGAGGGATCGGGGTGATGAGTAATGGGAATACCATGAATGGATGCTCTACAAAATAGTATCGAATCGATACGCCGATTTGTTCGAGTGAAATAGATTCATGTTGCTAGTCAATACCTGTATAAAAGGATTTCATATCGAAATTGGCATGTTTAAATACTGATGATTCTTACAATCATTCTTGTACCTGAATCCTATATGATTGAAAGTATGCGTAAATATAAACAAACACACACGCACAAACTGATGGAAATAATGTAAAAGATGGAAGGGAAGGAATGAAAGAATAAAAACAGAAAGAAAGCAACGAATGAAGAACGAAAAGAAAAAAAAATCGAACAATGTAAAAAAAGAAAGAAAGAAAGAAAGAAAGAAAGAAAGAAAGAAAGAAAGAAAGAAAGAAAAGAGTATTCATTAAGAAATATCTGATAATCAGGTCAGAAGAGAAAAAAAAAATCAATATGTCTGGCAAAGTAAAGGTCAGTGTCATTGCTCCGATAAGANAAGAGAGTGGGCGGAAGTTATCGAGAGAGGTATACAAAAATCGAATCCGCTTAATAACAACTCAATGGAACATTGATAACATTGCCAATAGGCGGAGCAGTTTTATCTATATTTGTTATTACTTCCGTAACTATTTTCTTTACAAGACTTGCGACCGAACGAGAAGTGGAATTGAGCTGAGTATGAGGAAGCTGAGGTGACTAAGTGTGTAGAATTAGTAGAGAGCGTTTATTTTTAAGTTCGAATCTCTTGCAGAGCGTTATGGCACAGATACGTACGCATGAGCGTAAGGTAGTTCCTGGTGTTAGTGCCGTTTTATTGCATGTTACGAGTAGATAATTAGAGAAGATTAGAGCACTTAATGTAACTTGCTACATGATGGCAATATCAGAAAATACCACAAATATTTAATGCACATGCCTACCTCTACCACAACGGACCGTAAGAGATACAAACGTTAAAATAATAGCTCTCTAATGTCAAAATATTTTTTTAAAATTCTAGACTTCTACTAGTACTAGCACCACTATGGTCCCGCTGCCATTATTCTACCGTCATATAACAAAAAGGAACATAAGCACTATGATTTCTAGTGCATAATAATATGTGCCCTTTTGTTATAAGATGGCAATGTTGCGACTTATGCTACTGCTACTGCAACTAATGTTAATGTTGCTATTGTCACTGCATACGGCCTCGCCCACCATTTCTGTCATGGCAAACTTAATTTACCGGACTTAATCAGCGCCAGTCGATACTCTTCGCTCCTCCCAGCACCGCGGGCCTTCTGGACTGAGTCTGTTAAACATCGGTCCAATTATTTAGATGGGAAACAAAGAGGCAGACGCAGTAATACTCGCTCACGGCGAATGTTGTGAAGTCACTGCGCGTGAGCGAATGACCTTGCGCGCGTGAGCAAGTTGTCTCCCAAGGACTCTTCTCTCTCCATGGGATCGACGGGATAGAGGCGGGGGTGGGAGGGTGAGTAGAGGAAAAGGAGGGAGATATGGGAGTGGGCGAGTTTGAAAGGGCTATTAAAATATTATGGAAGGCCGATCATATTATGGAATCGCGATTCTCATGCTATTTTTCATGTTCTTGAACTGATAAAGGGTTTGTTTTTCTGAACTTTGTACGCTGAGTTTTGAGTATTCAAGAATTATTCATGGGCTTTGTTGTCGGACTGATAGAAAAATAATTATTTGTTTGAAGAACAGATTTCCCAGGGTCTTTTATGATGTTTCTAGCCATGTTTCCTTAATCACAGTATCGATGATATCGCGATTTAAAAAGGCTGAGTTTAATAATTATGAACGGTTGGTTCCGTAAGGGTATTGTAAATGTTCAGAGGTGCAGTTAAAGATACCGCTTTAACTTGTTGATGTTGATCAACTGACCGTTTTGCTGTGATCATCGCAAAAATAATAATGTTTCAAAGCAAGGCTAATGCCCGTTCACACTAATGTTACAGTATTCCCCAAGCCGGCAAGCAGACCAGATCACTGAAGAAATTTCTCAATTCCAATATCGTAAAGATGCTATTTAACACTAGACGTCCGTAAAGTAAGGACCCCAAATTCACTCACGAAACAAGACGTCCACTTCTGTATCTTGTCACGGTGTCTTCGCTTTACGTACACTCTGCTTAAACGCAAAATTTTGTTTAAGAAGGGACCACACAGTAGAGTGCTTAATCACAGCGTTGGCTTCACAGTAAATTTATCAACTGTTCCGTAACGTTGCGAATATACGATCTCAATAGTAATTAACATTTTTATTTTCTGTCATGGGGCCTTTGTTTGCTGACCCTCTTAAAGGACCCTTGTGTGCCCCGCACGAAGACGTACACAACATTTTGGGATGTTGTAAAACGACCATTAAGTAAAGCATCCCAAATTTGTTGTGCATGTCCTCGTAAGAGAGGGCCACACGAGTGTTCTTCAGGAGAGCCAGCAAGTAAGGACCGACCCTGAATCATCGTATTTAATGTGACTCATGACTTTTTTATCGCCTCGGTTTCCCCTTTCCATCTTCTCAACATTCATGCGTACTAGCTAAAGCCGCCATCTCGCCTTTTCAACATGCATGCGTGCTAACAAAAACCACCATCTCGCCTCTTTAGTCAATGTGGTAGATGTCATGACTCTGAGACAGGTCAGGGTCATCAAACTGAATGGTACATTGTTGTTTGTATAGACTTTCAATTAATCCTGTTGTGACCTTGTCATGTATTGAGTGCATGTATACTTGCATTTAGTGGAACTTTGATGACACATCCACTCTTCGGGAAAAATCTCTTCATGCTGTGTTATCAGATGCTTCGTGTTATCCGAGATGCATTTTATAAGAAACAAATCGAATGGGACTATTGGGTGGGAGTGTTATAGGCAGCTAATTGTAATAAACAATAGTCGTGTTAACAGAGTTCCACTGTACAACATTCTTAGCACTNGGGGGGGGGGGGGGGGGGGGGGGGGGGGAAGAGAAGAGAGAAGACAAGAAAATATCTCCAGGGTTCCATGACTCTCAAAAGACCAAAGAAGCTTACGCCTCTCATGGATCTATGAACCCCGTGTCATCTTTCCGTCACAAATNCCCTCTCCCCCGCCGCAGCTCCGGGTCTGAAGATGCCAATAGCACCTGGCATAAAAATATGCAATTTTAAACAGTCCCTTATACAATCAGAAAACTGGCAACAGGGAGGGGGGAAAGGGGTTGGATTTGAATTTCAAAGGCTTAGATAGGAGGCGCAAATACATTTGTAGACTAAGAATTGATGATGTTTGGCCACTCAAGTATAAACTTTGTGATTGTTGCTAGGTGGATAAGGTTACCATACTTAAGATTCTAAGCTTACGATACTCAGTATTTAAAATATAAAGAAAACTGAGTTTAGTAAGTAAACATGAATAGCACTGACTCAAATCTGATTTTAAACATTATTTCAAAAATGTACCATTTCACTTTCTCTCTAGTATGACAGCGTTCGAACTTCGGCTACCATTTCTTTTTTCAGTACTAGTCTAGATCTAGATCTACTCTACACGAATTGTCGACGGTGACATATGGTCCTCTGTCATAAGAGCGCGGAATCGTTAAAGTACATCTTGCAAGCCAAATTAATTCGAGTTCAGTTTACAGATGTTGACGTAAAGGCGTTAATTGATTTAAATGAATGGACAAAAGTTTTGGTTACCATTTATTTAGCATGTATACGAGAATGGTTTTTCGTTGTTCGTGTGATCGATTCGCATTGAGGCTTTATCGATACAATGATCACCACTGTTTGATGAAGTGTTGTTTCAAAGGTCGTATAATGTTCGAATGCCTGATTTTAATCCCTTCGCCTTGTCGTGCTTTTTATAAGCTAATGAACCTGTCATTGTGACATTTACAAATACTCTAATTTCATTATACTTGTATAGAGCGTGGCTATATAATGTTCGAATGCCTAATGTTGATTATTTCGCTATTCATATTAACATAAGCTCATGAGCTTATGAACCTATAAGTAGGAATCGCTTGCGCTCTATCTCTCTCTCTCTCTGTCTCTCTCTCTGTCTCTCTCTCTCTCTCTCTCCCTCCCTCTCTCTTTCGTAAAGAGCGTGGATGTATAATATCGTCGGCGGAATGATAGAATAGGCTAACTGCAAAATTTTTGAAAATGTTTTTTTTTGNATAGGTGTGGTTCAGCCAAAACTTCCTGCCATGTCATAAATGAAACAGTTTTTTTGCTCTCCTGTAAAATTTCCTCAAATGCAGTTAGCCGATTCTATCATTCCGACGACGATATTCCAATGCCTAATATTAACCCCTTCGCTGCGTCATGTTTTTCACGAGCTGATGAACCCATAAGTATAAGTATAAGAACAGGTCAATAATAATGTTCTCATAAACAGCGTACCGGTTACATCGAACACGACGTGGTAATACTACTCCCGTGACGTGCTTGTTTGTCATACGCAGCAAAACGGATCACTGAAAACTCTTACGCTAGGCTGAGAGACGGCAACTGATTGTAATGAATGTCTGGTATTCCATAGACCATCAGATACTGTAAACGCTTAAAATTATTTCCATGAACAGGCCTTCCATTTTAACATAATATCAAAGCATTCAGTAAAAAAAACACACAAAAAAAACCCCAAAAAGCAGCAATTTTCACATAAAGCTGGTCACACAGTTGTGCAGTCTAGGCCAGCCTGACAAAATGACTTGTTAAGTGGAGTATAGATCTCAAGCAATACAGAATAACACGATATTAGATAGGGATGTGGATATTGATTATGCAGATAGGTTGTGTAGATTAGATTAGCATTGCTGAAGAATTTTGACGCTGGTCACATTTTGTGCTAGGGAAGGCAAAATGAGTTGCTGGGTGGCTGTGAAACAATAGATTCTTATCTGTGTCTTCAGAACTGTTCGACAGTGCAATGTATTGTTTTTATGGTTGTTTTTGTTATTGCTGTTGCTGCTGTTGTAATGTTGTTGTTGTTGTTGTTAATTTTCCTCTCTTTGCTGTCCCTAGTGACTAAAAACAGTGACAAATGCCCAATCACTTACGGCGAAATAGTGAGTCCGTTGAGACTATCATTAATACTGTACCTAAAAAGTGACAGCTCAGCATTAAAACCGGTAACAACAGACTAAAGATGAGGTACTGAAAACTGAATCTCCTTATTCTTAGTGTAGTATTACAGTTTAAGTGCTGTTCAATGGACTTTAATTACTTCAAACATCCACAGGACCCTGCACTATCTGAGCTTTTTATTACTCATTATTTCCTTTTACGTCTGTTCAGTATTACCATTGTGCAGCTCTCAAGGCATTTATACTAAAGGGCAGTTCAGAGTGACGCAACTGTGCTTTCGTTGATATGGTGTTCACATCAGGAACTCCAGTTTCACGACCGACTAAAAAATTCCAATTCGTGCGATAAATTTTAAAAAGCCATACACAGCGAGGGACGGGGAGTAGGCTATAACTAAGCGGTCTACTGTTTAATAATTACAGTGGAGCACACGTGAAACGGACACGCTTAGTACGTAAACGCGGATACTGAGTACAGTATTTTTGGGCCCGATTTTTTCTCTAAAGGTACGTATATGGCTAATACGAATTTTTGTTTATAAGTACACTCTTCGTTTTAACAAGTTCAACAAGTTTATTAGGAATAAGCCCAGACCACAGACGTCGATCCAAGGTGTACACATTATTCGTGCTTCACTGTATACTTTAACTCAAGAGTTTCAGGCCAACGAATGGTGATCACTGTCTACCAGTGACGATAATATGGTAGAATTAACAGTCACCCACACCACGAGTACTGCAATCAGCATACCAATTCCAACACCGACGCAAAAATTGCAGTAGGCCTACTATGCAAAAATCACATCGAGGCTCACACCTAACTCCTAACGTGCGGGTCGGGAGTTGTGGGGGAGGGGCGGGGTGGTCTGTGACAAAACCCAGGACGTCAGCGAAAATAAACCCATCATACCTAATTTCTCAAACGTCAGCTCTTTGCAAATAATGCAAAGCTTGGCAGGCTTGAATGAGAAAATGAGAGTTCAGCGACCGACCCCGACCCTACGCCAAGATACAATGATAATTTATACAATATGCACCCCACAGGCCGTCGATAGGGAGTCAAAGAGCTCGAAATTTCGCTGGACACTTTCCCAAAATCAGCTTCTTCATTTGTCCATGCCACTGTTAGGTATGCGGGATGTGTGTGTGTGTAAGGGGGNGGGGGGGGGGGGGGGGGGGGGGTTGAATACTTTGGGCCTGCACTCACCATATCATTATATCAGATACAGACCTGCCAACTCTAGCGCTTGAAAAAAATGGACCAGATCTGTCAAGAAATTGGGATTCTCACGCAAAAAATAAAAGCCAACCTTTTTTTAAAATCTTTTCGATGTTTCGATATGGGGATGTTTCCTCAGAAAACATCGATGCTTTCCACCCATCCTCAGAAACAACCAAGCAAATCGCACGTATTATTAGTATTCACAGATCTAGCGAGAACGTTGTACTTCCGGCAACTTCTTTAGTTTGATGTTTTGTGCAATAATTATTCATGAATTTTCCGCGGGCACTATAACAGCGCCGATCACATCAAAATATATTTTGAAATTTTTATATTCAACAGGGTGCTTTTCCAAATTCGTCACGAAAAAAAAACCAAACAATGGGGAAATTTCCGGGAAAAAGTGGAAGTTGGCAGGTGTACAGACAGACGTGATAATAGATCTCTAAATGTGTCACTCTGCTGGTATAATCATACTAATTCAGGCTTAGGCGAAATTGAAAATGTCATTATCATCTCCCCTGAGGCTAAACTCAATACTGGGATGTCAGAAACATTAAAACTGCCTGTTCTATTTGGGTGGAAATACGGCTTAATCACCTCGGTCCATTTCACTTTTGTATTGCTTGTAGATGTTGAGATACTTTTTTGATCGGCTATCATACTGACATTGTGAACATTACTTTCCATCAGACAGCCCCGGCATCGATTCACACTTCTATCTGTCCATCCATCCATCCGCCTGTCCATCCATACCTTCCTCCCTCAGTCCGACATAAACCTGTGTACACAACTCAGACATATGTCACACATCGTACTCAAAACCTTTCAGTGCCATCTCGCTCTGCAACAGCAGCGTCTGGCATTTTCGACCAAAACCATGCGTCATCTTTTTCTCACGTGAAAAACTGCGTTACACCAGCTGGATTCATGTCCGAAATTAACCTTTGACCTTTCACTGATGAATGTATTATGTCGGCTCTTCGAAGATCGTTGCCGTTGACATGCATTTGAACAAAGTGGCAGTTAGCTTTGACATATTAATGAGTTCAGCCAAATGTAAACTCCGTTAATACTCATGCTTCATAGCCGGAGCTGGTGTAACTGTAAAGTAGTAGAGATTATTATGTTTTCAGCATCGAATTTTTAAAGACCGATGTGCATGTTCCATGTGTTGTCTTCCATTTTCAAATATTTTTTTTCACTCTGAAAATTGCTAGATTCACAAATGCATAATATGGGGCGTTTTTCTTGTTTTAATCTCAAATCTACAAGCGATCTCACACCGAGTACGGTCTTTGAAGTCAACTATACGATGTCAAAACATAATCTCTCTACTGAGCTCTTTTCTCATCTCCCTTCTCCTCCATTCTCCCCCACCACAGCCCCCCCCTCTCCCTTTACTCCAAACTCCTCATCCCAACAAACTTGGTACATCTCAATATATGCAATGGTAGCTAGCTTTATGACGAAGCTTATTAGTTTGTTGTTTTGTTGTTGTTTTTTCAGTTTTACTTCTCACACCCTTTCCCCACTTCATTAAAGCATCTAAAAAAAATATATATACAGTTTTGCAGCTTATGATGTGGAAACTTTTGACCAAGCTCCGGACGCCTGAAGGAATCTTCAGTCTTTTTTTCGCAAGTTTCTGAAAATTTACCTTGGATCGCATTAAAATTAACACTTCTAACTTCCCCCTTTCTCGCACTCGGCGGTTTTCAGAGCCTGACCCATTTTATTCAATTGACACGATAGGAAGNCACTTTATAAGCTTTGCAGGTAAGGACGCATTTGGCACTAAAACAAACAAACACTTCCAAGGTTCCATGGTTCCAGATAAATCATGTTGCAACATCATTTCATATTGTGACCATACAACGTTTATACGGTGTGTATGGTTGAGTGTGTATATGTATGTATGTGTGGAGTTTTTATTATTTCACTCAGGGCTAGTGAGCTTTTGATCAACTTGTAATCTCTAAACACAACGTCTGTAATTAATTATAGACCAGGCAAAAACATGTGCCAAAATTTTGTTTTCTTTCGTTTAACTGTGCCACGCGTGAAATGAACATTTTTATGCAGCCTAATCCCTCCTTAATAACCTGGTCATGCTTTTCATTTTCCCATTTCATTTTCTGCCAAATCCCCTCAAATCCCCTTGTACCTCCCGCTGCATTAAGATTAACACCTCCACGTTAAGTAAATTTTGAATAACGTGTCAGGTAAATGCGATGAGATTTTCGCCATCTTCATGCCATGCCGGGATGTCTTAAGGGGAAGCCCTAGACAGTTAACTTGGTGCGCAACTTGTCACCAAAAGTCCAAAGGAGTTATTAAACAATATTGCACACCAAAATGCTGGAGGGTGCATTTTTCTCGCGCAAGAGTGGTTAAGATTAGGAAATTGTCATTTGCAATCAAATGGCATCAGTTGTTCGATATCAGATTCCACCCGTGTCTCTTAAGTCTTAGTTGCCTTTATCCAGGGGTCTGTGTGCGCTTTTCTGGATTTTCTATTCACATAAAAAAGCTTTATTTTACATTAAAGATTGTTGTTAGTTTCTCGTAAGTGTGACTCAGATCAGAAAAAAAAAACCTATACGATCACCATATACCACTTTTGGGACTATAGAAACATGTCCTGATTTAAAACCACTCTGACAGATGGTCTTGACTTACCATACGAATGCGTTCAACGACAACACATTGTGATACCCAGACTTGGTTCATCAACACAAGGCTGTGAAATGAAGCAGTTCTTAGGCCAGGGGCATTTGAAAAGGATCAGTGTGGACTGGGTTTACCCTATGCACACTACGTGATTTTAAAACATAAAAATTTAAAGACTGAACTATCACGAATTTAATTCCAAACCTGCGCATCTTGAGATCATAAGGAAATTACTGGCGCAATTTCAGATTCGCTGAAGGCAGTTCACCAATAATGTGTTCCAGCTAGAGTTCTCTGATATCAAGCAACTTGGATAAATGAAGAGCACGGGACCGATTAGGTCATTATAAAAGTGCACTGCAGAACCCTTGAAATTGAAATAATGAAGCACACATTCAATCGCACCCTCCTATTTTCTCTTGCAAAACTGTATTTAACATGCCACAACATAATGATGTTTTGGACTTTATAATTAAATTGACGGATGAAAAGGAAAAGTTTGGCACTGCTTTAAACAGCCAATCGCTTCTCCCGCCGTGCCAAGGAAGGCGATGATTAACTAAACGCCTAAGCCCTATTCTAAATCACGTTTCTGGTGAATACAGTTTTTGTGTCAAAATAATGAGAATCGAAGGATCGAGTGGGGAAGATAAAATAAACTTGATGTTGGGGATCTAGTTTGCTCCACCCAAGAGGATAAGAGTTGAGCATGTTACATCACAAGGGATGCTCAATTATTAACTTTATTTTATCAGGGCGTTTTCTTTTCCATTTAGTGGCCAAGCCTGTCTTAGATTCTGGGGATCGTTCCCCAAATAATCTTGCTGCGGTAGGAGGTGCGAAGGATAAGTGTGTGGCTGGGGTGAAGAGNGGGGGGGGGGGGGGGGGGGGGGGACCAAGGCTGTTGTGTAGTGAGAAAACACCGTATAACGTTTAACATTTGGTAACATAATATATTTTGTTGGTGCATGGGAGTGGGTGGGACGTGATTGACCGGTATAAGCTCTATGCTTTGTCATTTTCTTAACGTTTGTTTTTTACAGGAGAAGGCGAGCAGTTTGTTCCCTTGTTTGCTTGTATTTTAGCACGATTATCGCTATTTATAATGCGCCTTTCCGGTAGCTTATTCGACAGAACAAAACATTCCTATCAACTTTGGCCGCATAGGACCGAGGCTACAAGGTCTACGCGCAAGTTCTGATTCTGAAATTGTCAGATCGCCCAAGGGCTAAACATACACTGACGTTAAAACACAAAAATAGCATGAACAGACAGAGGAAAGGAAGGCGGAGAGCAATGGAGACAGAAATAGAATCTGAATGTTTGAAAGGTTCGACAAACGCAATAAAACTGCGATTGTTTTCACAAAACGCTTGAAAACAACATAAAGGACTGGGGACATCCGCGTTTACATTGTACATCAATCACTTTCTACAGTGTACAAAAAAAACATACATTTCCACCGATGACTCCAGTTAACTTGCACACGAACATTTATTTGTACCTAACAAACGCATACATATACAGATCGAGGCACACACACACACACACACACACACACACACACACACACACACACACACACACACACACACACACACACACACACACACACACACACACACA
>JAWQUT010000028.1:837275-852967 GCA_033807755.1 Ellobium chinense | reverse complement strand
GGGGGGGGGGGACGACCAAGGCTATCGTGCAGTGACAACACACCGGATAACGTTTAACATTTGGTTACATACTCATACGCTGTTTTGTTGTTGCATGGGAGTGGATGGGACGTGATTGACTTGTATAAGCTCTATGCTTTGTCATTTTCTTAACATTTGTTTTTTACAGGAGAAGGGCAGCAGTTTGTTCCCTTGTCTGCTTGTATTTTAGCACGATTATCGCTATAATGCGCCTTTCCGGTTGCAACAGTAGCTTATTCGATGGAATATTCCTATCAACTTTGGCCGCATAGGACCGAGGCTACAACAAGGCCTACGCGCAAGCTCTGATTCTGAAATTGTCAGATCGCCCAGGGGCTAAACATACATTGACGTTAAAACACAAAAATAGCATGAATAGAAAGAGGAAAGGAAGGCGGAGAGCAATGGAGACAGAAATAGAATCTGAATGTTTAAAAGGTTTGACAAACGCAATAAAACTGCGATTGTTTTCACAAAACGCTTGAAAACAACATAAAGGACTGGGGACATCCGCGTTTACATTGTACATCAATCACTTTCTACAGTGTACACAAAAACATTTCCACCGACGACTCCAGTCAACTTGCACACGCACATTTTCCGTACCTAACAAACCCATACACATACAGATCGAGGCACACACACACATTCATACACATTAACCCCGCACATGCGCGCACACACACACACAAGATGAGACAGAGAGAGAGAGAGAGAAATGAGACACGCACGTACAAGTCAGTATGTTGAGAAGGAGAATAGAATCTAAGACAAAATGTCTCTCTCCCTAAGCACTATATTATTTTCATTCTACCTGCTGCCCCAGAATAAAATGCACGTAGCTGTGACGCGGTTGACGTGAGCAGACCTTACAGTTAATGGAGCCACCGTAATCACTCGCCTCATTACATTGGGGTTACTGGCCGTTGGGGTATTCCATGGAAAGAACAAAGAACATAAACTGCCTGTCAAGGCTGACCGCAGCTCGGCAGTTGCCCTAACTTTTACAATATGATGAATTCTAACAAACAATACAGACCTACTAGTGCATTAAGATTTACAGAGACTACAGTTTTCGGGACAATTCCATTCTTACATAAAGTACGACAAGGCATCAATGTTGATATGCTGAGCAACTGGAATTCGAGTTTGTGAGGGTCTGAGGTACTCTGTCAAGGCTAGTGCCATTTAAATCTGTGCAGCAGCGTGGCCGAATGATTACAGCGTTGGACTCCAGATCAAAAGGTTTTGGATCCAATTCCGGACCCTGCCTCGGGAAAGCATTTCTTTCACATTTTATCGGTCCTGTAAAATAGGTGCCTGGTTATAAGCACTGGAAGATAGTGTCAGAATGCCAGTTATCACCGCCTGTAAATGGCAGCCGCACTGTATGTTTGTCAGGGAGTTAAGAAATTGAGAAAGTCCTAGAATGATCAGGCCTGCTGTGGTAATAATAGTGTGAAATCGGACGAGGTGGAGGGGGGGGGNGGAGGGGGGGGGGGCGCATTAGCCTGGATATGAGACATATTAACGGGATTATAAGTATTACTTTCATTATTATCATTCTCGTTTATGAACTAAGGGGTATACTGTATGGTGGCTTTATACCATAATGATATATAGGATTTCTACGGCTTTAGGAAAAGTCAAAACCTTGTGGGGCAATGACTCTAGCAATCTGTGCAATGGTATGATAACATTTCAGTACAATTTGTGAAGTGATACACAAGATAACTGCGGCTCTGCCAACCACCGACAATCAGATGATGCTGAATCATGCCCTAGATACCTAGTTTGTACTACTATTTCGTGCGTTTTTATTTGTAATACAATTTTTTTCTCCTGGTCACATGACTTTCGAGGACACATCCCCTCTTTATCCCCACCTTCCCCTTGTGCCATAAATCTGAAGGGGGATTTGTAAATTTTAGAAGGACTTCAGCTTTTTCTCAAGTAATGCAAATTTTGGAGTGCAGGATAGAAGGGAAGATCGACACGCCTTCAAAGTATATTTAGGGAGGATTTTAAAATTTACGGGCGGAATCTCTGAATATCGCGCAGTGAGTGTGGAGAAAAATACAAACAATAAAATCCTCAAACAACCCATGGAAACCTACTCCGTAATGCCAGTCTAGTAACAAGTTCTAGCAGCCAGTGCTGTATTCTTTGTTTGACGAATGTAGTTCAACCGTTCAGCGCAGAGCAGTGAGCCTAATCTCTGCCTTTTCGAAATCAGAACAATAGGTTATTTTCCTGAAATTCTCGCCTATAAAATCGCTAGGTAGAGTTCCAGATGTTCAAGAACACTTCAACTATTTGCACCCAATCCCTAAGGTAGCATTAAAAAGTAACATTAAGGAACATTAAGGAAATCCGTCTTGGCATTTCACTTAACAGAGTTCAGCCCCCATAGGGTCTTAAGGGTACTTAGCTTTACCCTGCGAAATTTCGCAGCCTATGTCTGGAGCTGGGAGGCAAATGAAGCTTTTGAAATAGTAAGCTTTCACATTATTATACGCACTGTCTATTTCAATACTTGCCGGTGTTTCAGTTTTAAGTGGCATCTCTCTGAAAATGCAACTGCTATATCCGGAATATTTTATGATATCATAGATACTGTTTATTCGCATGCACAAACCTCTACGGCTGATACTGATAGTTTTGTCACTAGTTCTCGGATTTACGAAGCAACATAGTAGACAGCGGCCAGGAAGCCTGTTCGCAAAATTCACCTACCTTTGTTGAGAAATTGGTCCACTAAAGCGACCCAAAACTAATGGCAAATCCATGCAATCAAGATATTCTCAAAAGAAATGGCAATATGCTTTAAAGGAAGACTGAACCGTCCTACAGACAGTATTAAATCATATGATACCCTACTATTCCAATAAAACAGTCTTTCAAGTGTCTGTCATAATGATATAACACCTCTGCTGGCCCCAGACAACCCACAGGGTTACATTATCCAAAGTCCGAATNTAATCCTATGAGTTGTCTGGGGCCAGCAGAGGCGTCATATCATTATGACACACACTTGAAAGGCTGTTTTATTGAAATAATAGGGTACCGTCTGATTTAATATGGTCTGTAGGACGGTTCAGTCTTCCTTTAAGTGGCATCTCTCTGAAAATGCAACTGCTATATCCGGAATATTTTATATCATATATACTGTTCATTCGCATGCACAAACCTCTACGGCTGATACTGATAGTTTTGTCACTGGTTCTTGGAGTTACGAAGCAACATAGTAGACAGCAGCCAGTAGGCCTGTTCGCAAAGTGTATGATCTGGAGAGCTACCTTTGTTGAGAAAATGGTCCACTAAAGCGACCCAAAACTAATGGCAAATACATGCAATCAAGGTATTCTCAAAACAAATGGCAATATGCTTTAAACACACCAACCACCCACCCCAGCTCTTTCCTGTCCTTTAATCATAAAATCTCATGAGCAAACCAAAATATTTGCATTGAAGCTGACAGGTTGTTCTATTCTGGGCTCAAACAGTATTGATTGATAGAGCTTGCCTAATCCTGGGTGCCCTGTTGACAAAAAAAAATGTGACCGGCTGGTGAGAGCTTGCAGTGGCGATTACTCAAACTGCTCTAGTTCATAGACTCTTGACGCTGATATAATCTTTCTCTGATGCTGGTTTTGGCTAGTTCTGAACATTTGCCAGGCAGCGTTTTCAAGCCTTCATGTATGTTCGCTTATTCCCTTTTTGCATTGCAATTTTCAAGCATAATACATTAATGTCAAGATATGTATGAATATGTGACATGACGACAGGGATATGTTTGTACTAAATTCATCGAAATTGTGTTACAAACATTTTCAGTAAAATGTGCTATTAAGTAATTAGAAGAAAAAAGAATGAGTGTAAGGACTGAATGATTCCTGGTGAAAATGAATAGTACATAATATTGTATAATAATAATATAATAATTTGGTACATAATATTGGTACATAAAATGTACGAGAACGTTGTGAATGCACGTGAATGTAACACTGCATTGTAAACATGTGTGAAGTTGGTAGTTGTAGTGCTTAAACTGTCCATGTGCTGTCCCGTTGCATACTGTAATTTTGCCCATGTACCACGTCTATGGTCTGGGCTTATTCCTAATAAAATTGTCAAACTTGTTGTTAAACTTGTTGAACTTTATGAAGAAGAGGAACAGCACTACCACCGATGACGATGCATTCTCTCTCTATGTGGGCCTTACTTGTTTATTGCTGTTTCGTTTTGTCACTCGTGATTCACAGTTCCAGTTACATCAGTGTGATACCTTAAGGCCTCTCATCTAGTGATTTACGTCGCAAAAATCGCTCCTTCGTACTGTGGCTCTCTATGTTTGACATGCAATGCATGCTCGAAAATAAAAGACGATTGAACGGTAGCATGGTTGCCAACTATTCAAGGGCTCCAGGCCTGAAATTTTTTTCACCAGCCGCAGGTCAACGTAACGTGCCATACTTAGTGGCTAGGGAAATACGCCCATAAATCTACCCTTCTTTCTTACCCCCTCCCTCTGTTACATTAAATTAATAACAACAACATTTATCATTAAGAACTGGCTAGGACATTGCAGGAAACTTTCACAAGGCAAGGCTTGCATTTTCAGATAAAGTCTTTCAAATATCAATGACATACAATGTCCATATCATATTTATATATTTACATGTTGGGAAAACCGGTCTAATGTTTGGTTGCATCAGCACCATCAATGCATGCTCGAAAATAAAAGACGATTGAACGGTAGTAGGAGGGGGGGGTGTCTTGGCCATGTGAAGACCAATAACAGAAATCAGCTAACTGGAACAGTCCAGGATGCACCCCGAAAACCCCAACGAACAGCCTTGACACTGCAGCTCACCGGCTACTTTAACCTTTCCAGACGTGAGACTTAATAAATCGTCACTCAGCTAGTTTATTAACCTAACAGGTGTTGTTTGCAACATACGATGACTATTTTGTCACCTTGAAAATGTTAAAAAGTCCCATCAATCTTTGCGAAAACAAGTTTGTGTGCCTCTGTTTGGTTAAAGCTACCGATACTAGGACTGAATTTATTTGTTGATTTCTGCACGATTAAGTCACTCATGCGCCTCAGCTGTCTCTTATCAGCTATGACAACTTCCGGCTCTCATCATGCTGTCAACTTCAGCGATAACGTCCCCTTGAGCCCGTGCTAAGTATATAGCCATATAAAGGTCACATAGATTCTATCTCCAACTCTTTTCATATCAGTTATTGTCTTTCTGCGCTGAGCCGTCGGTATGTAGAACTTTTCCTTTCCTTCCAAATCTACAAGCATATGCCGGCTTGAGTATACTCCTGTAAGATAAAGGATATCGCTGAAAAGCTCTTCAAAATATCTTTGAAACCGAAGAAAGTGGCTAGACTGACAAAAGAGAACTGTAAATATTACACGCATTTTTTGTTTTCCTACATCCTCTCTTCTCCTCTTTCTTCGCTCTTCCCTCCAACACATACAGATATGGATATGAATAAATGATAGCCATAAATTTCATTTACTGTTATGGTTATGTACACTCTGGGCCTTGTGGGCAGGTGTTGTGATGCGAAATTGCGCGACGAGCGGGCAGGGTGTAAATTAAATGGCCCGGGATTTATAGTAACCTCAGCGGTTGTCAAAATGAACCCTAGAAGCACCCCCCCCCCCCCCNNNAAACCCTCCGGAGAGTGCAACGAAGCGGTTTTCACGTTTTTCGACATGAACCATGCTGGATTGCTTTTGTGGTAAGGTTATGCCTTAACCTCCTCCTCCTCCTCCTTCTTCATCATCTTCTACTTCTTCTTCCTCTTCCAAAGCTGAAACCGACGCCGCATCTTTGCCCACTGGTCCAAAACAAATCCGATTGCACTGTATAAACCGTGCGGGATACCTCCAGCTTGAAGCAATCCGGATGAGTTAGTAAACAACCCCAAGAACAGTAATTGGACTATTCCCTCCGGAGTACAATGTAAAACGTGCACTGTATCATCGTAGCAGGCATATTGTCCGTCAGCTGTATTGTAAGACCCCAAATAGGTATTTTTCGTTATTTATCAAAATATCCTGGCAATCCCTAGATCACGTGGTGTAACTGACCCGTCTGAAAATACCTCATTTATAGCATTCTTTCGCGTTTCCATGGAATAGCTTGGATGCTCACGTGAAGAAAATGGCTTCATCCAGGCCAGCAAGAGGTTAAGTGAGTCGCGTAATGTTAGGAGTGAGCGCTTGTTTTGGAAGGTGAGCACTATTGCGCCGTACGTTGCCCTCGCTCTGCCAGTGCATTGCTGTACAAAGACAGACCTAAAATAGACTGCAAGAATGGGAGTGTCGGCAGCCGGTTTAATTAGGTCAAGCGCCATGTGATGCGGAAGAGAGTACGAAGTTCGGCAAGGTGGATGTGTGTGCGTTTCCGCATGCAGTATGAGAGAAGAAATGAGAGAGAGATAGACCCATTGAATTGAAGACTTAAAGATTGGTAGCTTCCAATGACAAGAAAACTTGAGTGAGAACTCTTTTCAGAAAATCAGTTTATCAGCTACAGCTTCTCTGCACAAAAGATGTTCTCCAATTTACATTCTTAAGAATTAGAGGAGATCCAGTTTTGAATGCAGCAGACTTTTTTTTTTTGCACACAGGGTAGCCCCTGCCCTGTGGGAAATTAAAAAATAATATAGTTTTGCAATGTATTTTGTGAGCGGCTGAGAGAAGATGTGACAATAACTGTGTCATGATAAGGTTCAATAAACCAGATGTTGCTATCTCAAAAAAAAAAAAAAGAGAGAGACTGATGGAGAGGTGGACGATGGTTAAGCACAACATGGAGAGCCACAAGATAAGCGAGCGATACTTAAGAGTACTCATTTAATAATTAGGTCATCACTGCGATTACGTGATGGACATGATTGATGTGACGGTTACAGTAAACAGAATAGAGAAACAGGCATAAATTGCGTGGGGACGAGTGGCCGCATACATAATCCTTGCGCTAATTATCGTCTTGCGTTAACTTCGGTGAACACTACTAATGTTTAGAGGGGTCTCCTGTGGTTACCGCAGTGCGTTAACTAAGGTAAGGATTATGCATACGGCCAGAGAGTTTGAAAGACAGGGAGATATTTGAAATGACAAGAGGCGCTTGTGTGACATGTGAAAGAGACATGTTTATGTGCTGGACATCCAACATCACACGGAAGGGCAAGCAAAGGCCGAAAACAAAGATTTCAAAAAAGTCAAACACAATTTTATTTCCACCCAAAAAAAGCGCAGCTGTGAAGCAAACTAAGGAAACTCACCACGTAGTAGGCAGTCAGGAGGTGAGCAGTTTATTCACACGGAGATAAACAAAGCTCAGCTGACTGGGTACAGTCACGAGTTTGAAAAATATACCATTTGTTTGACCTTTTATTAGGTATTTTCAGCTCCAACACGTGACCTAGGAAATCTTGCTCACACGTTGGTTTGTTTACATGCTCTGCTCATGTATGATTACTAGTTATTTATCAAAATAGCCTAGCAACCCCTAGATCACGTGGTGTAACTGACCCGTCTGAAAATACCTCATTAACAAACAAACACGTGGCTATTAACAGGTGGCGCGCGTCCGGCTCATTTCAAGCCGTAGGCTACAAAGTCTCGGTGGTTTTCACTTCAGTTTTCCCAAATTATTGACGAAGCCTACTACAAAAGGCACAGAGACTCTTTTATGTGAGAATGTTTGGGAGCAGCACAGTCAAATTTAACATATCGGAGGGACAGATACAGGGAGGAAGGAGAGAGGAGGAGATAGAAAAATGGAGAGTGAAATGGACAAAAGGAAACACAGGCACACACACGCAAACCCCACCAAACACCAATAGCGAATCGTGACTCACAAAAGCACCGGTGTAACTCGCCCTCGCCTATTTCCTTCAAACTAAAAAAGACAAAACTAAATCTGGGCTCTGTCAGATTCACTGCTCTTGCTCTAAACAGCTTAAACAAAATGGTTCTATTGAGAAGATAACGCAAAGCTGAAAGAGAAGAGACATGCACTGATAGATAGGTTCTCTACGTTTTGCATGGCCTCTATATGTTTAGAAATCCATTAGATGGTGGTTGTTTGTTTTTTAATATTCTGAGCTAAATCTTACCCGTCACCACACGGACTGCACTAGGTGATGAGGGGCCACTGCTCCGCACCCTCCCCCCCCCCCCNCCCCCAAATCCCACACACACATACAGAGACACACACACAATCAAACAAACAGACATTCACACAGGGTCAGTGACAGACAGACAGACACACACACATCGGATTGAGAGAAGGGTAGAACACATGAGAAAAGCTACTACAACCCTGTGGCTCACAATATGAACTATAGCAGGCTCTCCTATCGAGATCATAATGTAATAAACCTGTTAAGTGCCCTTTGTGTATTTGACACCGGTGACCCTCTTTGGCTATTACATTGAGTTCAATGACCTTCCTGCCAGCTGCCTGACCTATTCATACTGAATATGGTTGGTTAGCTGTTTGGTTGGTTGGTTAGTTGGTTGGTTGGTTGGTTGGTTGGGGCACAGTCCGTTTGCACACAACTCTTCGGGGCATGGTAAAAGTTTACATTGTGTAAATTACCGAACATGCGATTTTTACACTGTGTAAATTACTGAAGATGCGGATTAACCAGTTATTTTTCTAAAAATAAAAACAGCATTTGGAAACAGTCTGCGATTAAGCGGAACTTGCAGTTAGCCTGAGTACAATTAAGCGGAATCGACTGTATCTATACTTACTACAGGCAGTATTCTATCGTAAGCAGCCTTGTTTGGAGACTCCTGAAAAACCCTATATGAACAAAATCTGAGAAGCTTTTCTATTATTTTTTTTATTAAGTTGGTTATTTAACCATGTATGCAGCCACCCCCCCCNTGAGCGACTTGCGCTATTTTTTTGTCACGGGAGTTATTTGGTGGGCTTCAGAGTTTCTTTTTTTTTTAGAACAAAGAGCCCTATTTGAGCCCCTCCAAATGACTCCCCAAAAATGTATATGACATCGAAGAAGAAGAATATCATGATTCAGGATTTTTGTTTTTGGCCTATCCGAAGCTGTTGCATGTTTTCAATGTCAATTTGACCTGATACTGTATACGAGAAGTATCACAGATAAGTAATTATGCTGTATTTTTTATTATGAATTCCTAAGTTTAAATTACTAGACACGATCTCTCAGTTTCTCACACTCTCTTGCAAAAATATATGATATTGATCTGGTAACGCAATATTACGTATCACTAGGAAAACAGCGGTTGTACAGTAGCAGAAGCAGGCTAGACTAATATCACCAATTTTTTGGTTGGTCTCCCTTTACGCCTGGCTTGCTGCCGTTGTCTCCCCTGGCAGACAATGTAAACAACACCATCATTCGGTTACGCTGGTAATATTAGGCAAGATCATAAAAGAGAGGACGCAATGCATAACAGGAGACAGATTCGCGGAAGTGAGAGACAGAGAGAGCGAAAGAGGGACAGAGAGAAAGACTGAATAAGGAGATTTAGATATAAGAAAAGAAAGTAATCAGCTTCGAACAATTTACTACGTAACCACTGATATCAAAGGAAATCAAAACGTGTATTCTCTTTCAATTTCAGTAATCCCAAACTGGCCAGTCTAGATCGTGGTCTTCATACCGAATCGAAATTATTAAGTGTCGAAAGTATCGACACTCAGAAACTGCAACGATACTGCCCAATACTACGTTTCACCGCTAATCTCTTCAAAACCCACAGTGTCACTTTTCAATCGCTGATCGAAGCCCTGATGACACAGTCTCTTTTTGATGACAACTCAGAGAACACTGAAAATTTACACGAAAACGTAGCGGGATGGCTGACTACTATCGAATTAATCATTTAATGCGATGGTTGTAAGAGATAACCTGGACTAGACATTATACAACAAGACGCGACACTGAATTGAATTGCAAATTAACTTCAGGTTTAGAGTACTTATAGAGTGATCTGAAACTGCCGCTTCTGCACATTTTTATTTTTATATAATTATGATGAGTGTTTGGTAAAATTTTGTTTTGACTGAAATTTGGATGAGATTTTTTTTTCTTATCATTGTGCTAAAATTGCTTATCTTAGCCAGGTTAAAAAGATGAATGGAAAAGCAGAGTAGGAGAAACAATTCACAGCATATAAAAGAAAAAAACCAACAACTGGGGTGAATATGGATTGAACATGACGGTTTTTTTTTCCTTCCTAAACTAAGGCAATTCGGGCTACCGTAACTTCCATACTTTCATGAATCCGCAAACAATGAAGGTCAAACAGACGCTGGTCCGTGCTTGCCTCCCTTTGTGTGTGTGGACCGGTCATATTATGCAACTGTTAATCCTTCTTTCTAGTTTTCGGCGCTGAATGCGGAGCAGTCTGTTTTTTTCGGTCGTACGGAGCCGCCAACATTCCAACTTGGCTTGTTCGCGGATTAATCTCACCGTTATTGCTCGAAATCCCTTCTTGGGTCTCTATACACACGGCCATCGAGGGTAGAAGTATAAACCTCTTTGTATATTATGGCATTGAAGGGTAAAAAAGCAGCCACGAACGAGAGGGAAATAAAAATTTTGAACAGAAAATAGCGTTAAAGGGATTCTGTTAGGGGGTTGGGGGGAGAGTGGGTATGTCGAGAGAGCGAGAGGAGCGTGGATATGGAGAAAGCCGTTACCGATGGGTACGTAGGGGTAGAGTAGAGAAGGCATGAACTAGGTAAGAAAGATATGCAATAGTAAACGTTTACGAATGAAAGAGTAAAAATCTAGACAAAATTGAAGTTTAATTCATGCCATGTTTAAGTTGTCACCCAAGACTGAACTNTCCCCCCTTTCCTCCATCTTTCAAAACAAGAATTTCGGAAGAAGTGACGGTGGGGAGAAAGGATCGACACAGTGCTTTGACTTATCATGCTGGAAACTAACCTTCCCACCTTCCAAAACGACCACCAGGTGTTCCCCCTCTCCTCCTTTTCACCTCCGCCTCCGCATTTTTTTTTTTTCAGATATAGAAAAACAGAAAAAAAAAGGAACGCCGCGGTACTAAAGGGGCTGTGAGTGTGAAAGGCAGTGATGTGCAATTTCTGTCCACAAAAGATGGCTATTGTGGTCATCAGACTAGAGGCTCTAATGGTCAGTTGAGCTTCCCCCACGACAGCAGTTGTTATAACTGGACACAGCTGTTATTACTTTACGCGCCGTTCTTTTTTTTTATTGTTCTGGTCACGATCGAAGGATTTTGCAGAGCCTCGATATTGTATTAGGCTGGACTAGGTGTTGCCGTTAGACCAACTGGTAGTTCGGACTTAAATAAGACCACAGAATATAAAAATACAGAAGGACCTGGATATAATGTATACATTGTCGCATGGTACAAGTATACCTATTACTGAGATCTACTTCTTATCGAGGTCCATTTGAGTGACAACGGAATAATAATGAATCTGTGCATGTGGACTTCATAGTTAATAACAGGGTATACTTATTAAATGACTACTTAATATCGAGGTTCCGCTATAGCTTAGCAGAAGAGACATCGGGTATTTTAAAGATGGCAACTTAACTCTTCGGTAAACTATGGTCTGTCAGTCTCCATCACAGGGGTCACACACTTTTCACTTTCCCTATTCTACCCAACCCTATGTCATATAGGTAGGTATACAAACGCTTACGTAAACCGCATTGATTCTTTTACAACGTGTTCCGAACTCCTGCCTTAGGGAGACAGACATCCCTGCTTACGTAAACCACACAGATTCCTTTATAAAACGTGTTCCTTGCTAGCCCTAGGGAGACTGAGATATCTATCTGTTTCTGTTAATGGCGTGAAGCTTAACGTTACAGAATGGATGATGGCTATCAACACGGTTTGGTGACGCAATTGTTGTCTGTCTCCTCACACGTTGTTATCTTTGTCATCATGAACTCTGTAAACTACAGGCCGAGTGTTTTAAAGGCTCCACCACCAATGCATACTCACCGGAAGTTTGAGACAAGCAAGGAAATGTGTTTGCTAGCTCTTAAGTGCACTAAGCCTGAGCCGTGAAGATAGAACAAAAAACGAGTAAATCACCCCTGCATAATCATTGGCAGTTAGGACACATAAGGAAATTAGTCGTTTTCGATTCGTAATTCTTCGGCACAGTTTCTACATCACCATCATGACGTTCTCTTCCTGTTCCTTCACCTCTTTCTCCTCGATCTCATTACGATTTACCACTTCATTATCAACGACATTGTCGTCGTTATCACCAGTATTATCATCAGCAACGAATCTTCAGACTTGAAAATAATATAGCGACAACTGAATAATTATATGATAGTATGCTTGAACTGTCTCGGAATCGCAAACATCACGTCTTAAACGAACAGCTGCATTGACAAACTTACAAAAAATAAATGAATCGCTTTTTTAAGGGTTCCCAACCTGGGATGTGCATACCCTTAGAGATATGCCAAGCAAATTCCTAGAGTTACACGAAGGGCGAAACACTACAATCAACAAACTTAACAATAATTAACTGATATAAATTCTTTTAACACTAAGACCTCGTCAGTGATTTAAAAAAAACAGAGGGACACCAGAACTGCCCGGTGGCATCAAGGGGTACCCCCACAACGAAAATCTGAGAAAAATCAGGTGTATTCCATAAGCCCTCTCGTTTAACACAGGCCTTGCTATGACCACCATTGCTATCACCTTCATCACAAGGACAAACTGAATACTGTACTGTATATTTTCTATCCTGGTCCCATTTCATCTCTTTAACCGATATACCCGTCTTGGGGTAAAGAGGTTTTCGACCTCTTGCAGTCAATGACAAAAATCTCTTTCAAAATCCGTGTTGCATGACTTGTCAAAATGTCACAACTGTCATGTCCCAATCGACGAAGACCACCTCTATTTAACATGAAAAACAGAAGCGGGTTTTTCTTTTTTTTTTTGGTTTGTTTGTTTACAGTCTGTCAGACTAACTGCTGAGTGTGGTACTGTCTCTTTCACAAGAGAGAAACGGTTGTGACAATCACTATTACAACGACTTATGGACGCATAAAGTGGCCACAAATTGGGTCACACGCAAATATTGTTGTCATTTTGGCGCCTAATTTTAGGCCAGTTCCGGATCCAAAAATCACAAATTCGTGTTTGAATTCAAAATGTTTGAATCACTCAACAATTTTATGAGAAAGTTTATCGCTTTTGATATGGCATTACTAAACTGTGCCATTGCACTTTCCTTAAAATCCCATTCATATAAAATGCGACGTTGTACTTAAAAACACGTATTATTTGAGCACAGACGCGTAATTCCAAAAGCGGTCGTGTGTGAAGGTCGAAATACCGGTGATGCCTAGTTCGAAGGCAAAGTCATCCTGAATCTAAAGCCATGTGATAGAAACTATATTGAAAGTGAACTGGTTTACTACTACTGACCTAAGCTTCCACGAACTCTTTGGTCTTTCCAGGTCTATCGAGTTGCAAAGGTATGCAGAACACATCTTTTTGTGTACCTGTCAAGCCTCAGGTGGATATTGCCCCCCCTCCCCCCCCCCAGCAAAAAAGTTGTAACTTGTCCCCAAGTTAATTTCAGATGTAGGACTCTGTCACGGCCATTATCCAGGAAACCACGACCCAAACTGACTCTCTCCAAAAGCCACAAACTTCAACCTGTGCGTACATGCTCCAAGTTTTGATTGTATTTAACGGGCTGACAGTATTACAACAACTTATGATAAAAATTGAAGTTACTCATATAAATGCTCGTAAATACAGTACTTCATTTTGCATTTTACATCTTTAATAAATTCTGTTGTTTTTTTCTCTTTTCTATTCCAAGTTTTACAGTTAAGTGGACCAAAAAAAGCATTTCTAGCAAATCCTTAGTCAAGTTCTGAGGATTTGCTCTTCTCCGCTGACGTGTCCCATTCACGTCCATTGGGCACTTAGTAAGACTTGCTTGTTCCCGACACCGACACCGGCACTGCCTCGTTCAAGGATGGTTGACGCAACCTATGGACATTGCAGTTTAACATGCTCGTTTCGACGGGCGGGTGCGTTATTTTGGGTTTTACGTCTTCTGCGTCACAGCGATACCGTTTAAAACAGGTTTCATTAACAAACGATAAAATTTCAAACCAGTTACCTTACCAGTTTAGTCAGCTAATTCAGCTGAACTTCGTTTGTCTCATTTTGGATACGATAAGTACTGACTAGTCCAGTACTCATGTGGTCAATTCCTGTTTGCCTCACTCGAGTCCCACATGGTTAGCAGCTTAGCCATTTTGGAGGAAAATACGTTGGAGTTCTTGAAGTCCTGTTTTCGACTGTTCTCCTCCTTCAGTGAAAGGCGCACTATTTTAAGACCTGTATTGTGTGATGCATGTTTATCCAACATGATATAGTTTTTCAGTCTAGAGATTCTTCATTTTGGATGAGGCTGGTATATATGATATATGAAAAGTCTTTACTAACATAACTTACAACGCATAATAAACATCTGTATCAGATGGCCGTTTTAAAATACAAAACTTTAGACTATGGGATTTTCGTTATTTTCTTTAAAATATTCACTTCAATTTTATTTTCCTGACAACAGAGTGTCTAATACAGTGTACTGTGATTTCTCCCTCTCATTCTCCTTCTTCCCTGTTCCTGTTACCTTTTCCACCATGGTTTTCACTCCTGTTTGTAAATAGTTTCTTTCCTAAAACGCCGACGTAGTCGAAAACCTTTTTTTCTTTATTTTTGGACACAAGGGAAATGTCGCAGGTGGGGCAATGTATTATAGTTTGCACGACGTCAAGTAATGTCAAAATGACCCTAAAACTTCAACTTTTTTGACAGCTCTTCTAAGTGGGCTGTTTACAACTTATTTAAATGAGCTGGAGCGGGCAAGCAGCCTCAAGTGGTCTACGACGAAACAAAATACAACCTCACAAACTCGACAATCAGAATTTCGAAGTTTGATTTTTTGACAAAGTCTCGAGATTATGATAGAGGATTGGCGGGACTAGAACAGTTCAAGTATTGTACTTGAAGTCAACGTGGTGAGATTGCACGTCAAACCTACATACATAGCTACGAATCTTCTATGCGGTGACATTCCGCTGTTAATACAGGATTCCCCTCCCCTCTCCCCAAAGCCAAATATTTGCTTAATTCAAAGTCAAATAACTTCAAGAGTTAAAAAGAAACTGGGATGAAATTTTAAGCACAGTAAAAGACATACATAATCCTTTCCTGTTGCAAGTTTTACTGATCAAGTCGCCATGCTTTTGTCCCAGCTGAAAACAAAAACAAACAAACAAACAAAAATGTCCAGAAATATGACGCGCTGGGGCCATAATAGGTTCGATGCACAACGGATTTCAATAATGTAATACATGCGGGGTTTGTTGTTGTTGTCGTTGTTGTTTTTCAGTTATAACATAACCTAGCCAGCTACATAACTGAAATTTGCAGCATTGGCAAATACGAGTAATAAAAATATGCTGATCTGCGCCAAATTTTTACTGCAAAAGATCTGATTTCATGAAGTGATAAAACTTCGGAATTAAGTGACTTTTTGGACCTCAAAATTAATTTTCATCTTTATTTTTGTGTTCGGATTGGGGGG
>JAWQUT010000028.1:825588-836164 GCA_033807755.1 Ellobium chinense | reverse complement strand
TCTACTTTTCCTTCTTTACCGATAACATCAGATGATAATTACGTACACAAATCACTTTAGATATCAAGAATTTCCCCGTTTTGATGGAGACTATTATATATAGGTTGTATAATAATGTGTTGTAGTATTGTATGCCACAAACGTTCTTATACAACCTGCTTATTTGTTGTTTAATACGGCTTTTTTACGGGTGAACACTACGGACAATAGACTATATGTACTGCCATTCCTTAAAGTGAAAACATCAACAGCGAACTTTTCTCAGTGCGCGGTTTTTGGTCCGATTTTCTTTTTTTGCCCTAGAATTTTTACAGCTTTGCATGTGTGCACCCACTCGGCAACTTGTCGCTTTCCCAAATGGTACTGACTTGACAAACATGTATCATCATAATATCCTGTTTTGCAGAGAGGATATCCAATTTATTCTAGTCAACTTCTGCCCCTGTAGCTCTCTGACCTTTGTATGGCTTTGACTTCTATACTTCTGTTTTTCACTTAAAGTCAGTTTATAGCCAAGCCGAGCCAAGCCAAGCTGCACCTTCAAACTATATTCGAGAGTCATAATGCACTACTCTGCTTGTCTTATATAACAAGCGGTAGCATGCATTCATTCATAAAGATTGCTTCGGATGAAATGGTTTGCAGTCACATGAGAAAATGTATCCATGCGACACATATTATTATGCTCGTCTGAAATGTGATGCGATACAGGACGAATACTTAGAAACGGCAGAAAGGAAGAGAGACTGGATGCTTGGGGTGGGGTGGGGGGAGAGGAAATGAAGGAATGAGACAGAGAGAAGAGAAGCGTTGTAGCGAGACAAGAGGTTGGAAGGAAGGAAGACAGAGAATGACAGAGTGAAACTGACCAGACGAAAACTGAAGGGCTGGAGAGGGAGAAAACGGGAGGGATGGATGGGTGGATTGCAGGAAAGACGAAAATGAGTTTGGAATGAAAGAGGAAAGATTAATGCGACAAAAGTTGAGCAGAGATGAGACAGGATCAGACCTATGGTGCAAGTAGGAAAAAACGACAATACAATGGCGGCATACATAAGACAAAAAGACCAGAGGGATGGACAAATTATGAAAATGACAGAGAGAAGAAAACGGCTGAGGAGAGTACTGACTTCAGAGGCGTGTGTGTAACAGAGAGAAGAAAACGGCTGAGGAGAGTACTGACTTCAGAGGCGTGTGTGTAACAGAGAAAGGTGTGGACACAGCACATGAGGAAATACCTATACGTCTCCGCTTAGGCCTGACTTCTCGGACGGAGAAACGGGCGAACGGACGGACAGACAGACAGACAGACGGACGTGTGCTGTTATAGGCCACATTATGAACTGATAAATATCCAAATGACAGCAGAAAAAAACAAGAGAAAGGTTCAACATCCGCTGCGCACCGAATATTATTGCGTCAATCACTCGTGGGTGTGAAAACGTAATCTCGCGTCGGACGAGCGGCTTATTCTTCACAAGGGCCTGTCCAAAGAAAGGGTGGCATTTTTTTTTTTAATGAATGAATAAGCCCTATTATTGCAGCGACTTAATGTCATGGATGACAAATGACAGATAATATAGGGGATATGGCTTGAGTTTACAACAAAAGCGGCGTATCTGAGTCCGTGTTTTACAACAAAAGCGGCGTATCTGAGTCCGTGTATAGCTACTGAATTCATCCTTGAACTTTCAATCGTATCTACCTTTTGAAGAATTCGTAACATTTATTTTCAAAACTGACATTTTGTCAGCTATGTTCCTTAAACTGACTTACATACACTAACGCTTCCGTCATTACCTGCCTCCGACATGCCAAATACAAGCAAACCTATGCCGGATAAAACTTAATGGCGTCACGCGTCCTAAAAACTGACAATGTTGTCATTATGTAGGTCAGGAGGGGTAGAAGGATGACTGATGTGGTTCGTTGCCCAATGCGGCTTCGTCAGGAGGAAGGGGTAGGGAGTAAAAGCCAAGAGGAGGATAAGTCTGGATTCTCTAGATGGTTCCAAGTATAAACTTTTGGACCATTATCCCCAATCACGTGCATCTCTATTCCCGTGAGCTAGCTAAGCCATAAATTTTGATGCATAAACTTTTGAACCTTTATTCCCCCACCATGTGCATCTCTATTCCCACGGGCTCCTGGTAAAGTCATCAAGAAGAAGAGTACGTCTGAATTCTCTAGTTTGTACCTCTAGATGGTTTCAAACATTTTAACCTTTTAAACCATTAACCCAATCACGTGTATCTTTATTCCCGTGAGCTGGCAAAGCCATGACGTGCGGCCTGATCGTTCGGTCTCTCCAGGTATCATACGGATACTCATAAAGACCAAACCTAAAATTCGATTTTTCGGATTCAGAGGGTTAATCAAAGATGTCAGCGAGTTAAGACCGTAAAGAAGAACGGTCTCAATTTTTTTTTTATAATTTCGACAACGCACTGTCTTTCATTTCTTTCAAGCTTAAATGGCTTAACACATGTATCCTTGACGGGATAATGTGCACCAAACGAACCTCACTGCGACCTCCCAAGAAATGTCGAGGAGGACGTTCTGTCGGTGACAGGATACGTATGTAAGTTGAAATCACTCTACTGGGACAGTCCGGCTTGCACTTGGACAGGCTCACGAACAGGCTCAGGAAAGGCCGTGTCATTTTTTTACTCACTGGCATTTCTCTACTAGTTTACGGGAGGTGAGACAAGAACAATAATAATGTTCTCACTTGTCTGGTTAACAAATCAGGTTGTTTTGTAACATCCCATAATTTGGTTGTCATGCTTCAAAAGGTCAAAGTCCCACCATACTGAGTAAACATAGGCTTTCCTCTGTAAACTGACGAATTTTGTTAAGACAAACAGAGCTTTGAAGTTAAGTGCATGCAACTGAGTCTGTGGCCAGTTCTGAATGAACCATTCCTATTTTGGTGATGATACCAGACGTGACAAGAGTAATCATGAGTGGCCCGTACGTTTNTTGCATGTGTGCACCCACTCGGCAACTTGTCGCTTTCCCAAATGGTACTGACTTGACAAACATGTATCATCATAATATCCTGTTTTGCAGAGCGGATATCCAATTTATTCTAGTCAACTTCTGCCCCTGTAGCTCTCTGACCTTTGTATGGCTTTGACTTCTATACTTCTGTTTTTCACTTAAAGTCAGTTTATAGCCAAGCCGAGCCAAGCCAAGCTGCACCTTCAAACTATATCTCAGAGTCATAATGCACCACTCTGCTTGTCTTATGTAACAAGCGGTAGCATGCATTCATTCATAAAGATTGCTTCGGGTGAAATGGTTTTCATTCACATGAGAAACTGCATCCATGCGACACATTTATATTATGCTCGTCTGATATGTGATGCGACAGAGTCAGTGCTTGGTGGACGAATACTTAGAAACGGCAGAAAGGAAGAGAGACTGGATGCTGGGGGCATATTAAGAGCGGGGGAGGATGAAGGAATGAGAGAAGAGAAGAGTTGTAGCGAGAAGAGAGGCTGGAAGGAAGACAGAGGATAACAGTGAAACTGACCAGACGAAAACTGGAGGGCTGGAGAGGGAGAAAACGGGAGGGATAGATGGGTGGATGGATGGATCGGAGAAAAGACGAAAATGAGTTTGGAATGAAAGAGGAAAGATTAATGCGACAAAAGTTGAAGAGAGATGAGACAGGATCAGACCTACGGTGCAAGTAGGACAAAACGACAATGCAATGACGGCATACATAAGACAGAAAGACCAGAGGGATGAAAAAATTATGAAAATGACAGAGAGAAGAAAACGGCTCAGAAGAGTACTGACTTCAGAGGCGTGTGAGTAACAGAGAAAGGTGTGGACACAGCACATAAGGAAATATCTATAGGCTCCGCTTAGGCCTGACTTCTCGGACGCAGAAACAGACGGATGAACGGACAGACAGACGTGTGCTGTTATAGGCCACATTATGAACTGATAAATATCCAAATGACAGCAGAAAAAAACAAGAGAAAGGTTCAACATCCGCTGCGCATCGAATATTATTGCGTCAATCACTCGTGGGTGTGAAAAGGTAATCTCGCGTCACACGAGCAGCTTATTCTTCACAAGGGCCTGTCCAAAGAAAGGGTGGCCTTTTTTTTAATGAATGAATAAGCCCTATTATTGCAGCGACTTAATGTCATGGTTGACAAATGACAGATAATATAGGGGATATGGCTTGAGTTTACAACAAAAGCGACGTATCTGAGTCCGTCTGTAGCTAATCATATCTGCCTTTGAAGAGTTCGTAAAATTTATTTTCAAAACTGACATTTTGTCAGCTTTGTTCCTTAAACTGACTTATATACACTTACGCTTCCGTCATTACCTGCCTCTGAACTCCGACATGCCAAATAGAAGCAAATCCATGCCAGATAACACTTAATGGCGTCTCGCGTCCTAAAAACGGACAATGTTGTCATTATGTAGGTCAGGAGGGGTAGAAGGATGACTGATGTGGTTCGTTGCCCCGTGCGGCTTCGTCAGGAGGAAGGGGTGGGGAGTAAAAGCCAAGAGGAGGATAAGTCTGGAATCTCTAGAGTAAGATAGTTTCAAGTACAAACTTTTGGACCATTATCCCCACAAGTGCATCTCGATTCCCGTGGGCTAGCAAAGCCATAAATTTTGATGCATAAACTTGTGAACCTTGATTCCCCCATCATGTCCATCTCTATTCCCATGGGCTCCTGGTAAAGTCATCAAGAAGAAGAGTACGTCTGAATTCTCTAGTTTGCACCTCTAGATGGTTTCAAGCATTTTAACCTTTTAAACCATTAACCCAATCACGTGTATCCCTACTCCCGTGAGCTGGCAAAGCCATGACGTGCGGCCTGATCGTTCGGTCTCTCCAGGTATCATACGGATACTCATAAAGACCAAACCTAAAATTCGATTTTTCGGATTCAAAAGGTTAATCAAAGATGTCGGCGAGTTAAGCCTGTAAAGAAGAACGGTCTCAATTTTTTTTTTTTTTTAAAATTTCGACAACGCAATGTCTTTCATTTCTTTCAAGCTTAAAGGGCTTAACACAGGTATCCTTGACGGGATAATGTGCACCAAACGAACCTCACTGCAACCTTCCAAGAAATGCCGAAGAGGATTACCACAACGCCGGACGTTCTGTCGGTGACAGGATACGTACGTAAGTTGAAATCACTCTACTGGGACAGTCCGGCTGGCACTTGAACAGGCTCACGAAAGGCTGTGTCATTTTTTACTCACTGGCGTTTCTCTACTAGTTTACGGGAAATGAGACAAGAACAATAATAATGTTCTCACTTGCACTTGTCTGATTAACAAATCAGGTTGTTTTGTAACACCCCATGATTTGGTTGTCATGCTTCAAAAGGCCAAAGCCTCAGTATACTGAGTAAACAAAGGTTTTCCCCTATAAACCGACGAATTTTGTTGAGGAGACAAACAGAGCTTCGAAGTTAAGTGCATGCAACAAAGTCTGTGGCCAGTTCTGAATGAACCATTCCTATTTTGGTGATGATACCAGATGTGACAAGAGAAATCATGAGTGGCCCGTACGTTTTTAGGTTACAGAAGCCTAATCCAATTTCCCTATTTGAGCCAATAAACTGTTTTCTCTACTGTCACTTACCAGAAATTCCACAATCTCTAAGTCTTCTTTAATTATTTGCAGAATTCAATAAGCTTATTAAAAATGATGTTCAAAATATAGATCTTGCAGTTCGTTTTCGAGCTGCGAACCGACACATCGAAAGATGTAAACAAGCTAACCAGTTTCCTTAACCACAAGTGCTCCGCACAGAAGGCCACACCGAAACCGAAGTGAATGACCCAAACTTCCAAGTTTAATTTACAAAATCAGGAGAGAATGTAAACTAATTCGCAGGTAGGTTCACAAATCTAGGGCCATTCTCCATTTTTTACCGTCTTCTTAAGGCATATAACAGCATGTTATTTTCAGTCAATTAGAAGTCTGTAACCTAAATTTAGTCATAGATATTATGGTCGGAGTAAGGGAGGGTTTACTCCGACCTTGAGCCAGTACAGTCGAGTTAAGTACTGACATCAACCATATGACAAGTGTCTCTTCCTAGCCTAGTCATACGTGAGAACCCCGTCGTTTAAGATAATTATCACTGATGCTTGAATCAGATACAATGTCCCTGAATCAGATACAAAAGATCTCGCCGGGCATTTACCGGCGTCACACTCCGTGATTCCCCGTTGTCTGATCACGTACTGTAGATCTAGCCTTGTCTCAATGACATCGGCAAAGATGCGCATAGTGACATGGTGTTGCAAAACGGTTCGTCTGCTTCAACTTCGGGATGCGTTAGAAATGGCAGAAATTTGGCGCAAAACACAACGGTAAGGAAGGAGGGGAAGTGGAAAGGAGCGGCTTAGATGCTATGGTGAGTGTCACCGGAGGAGAAAAGACCAGGAAATGGAGAAGAGAATGTGTTCTTAGCAAATATCATGTTCTGAAAGTTTGTTGTTTTTTTTCTTGCAATATCTCGCCCAGGTGTGAGGTAATCGGATAATAATATCAAAAAGTAATCGGTTACCGACTACTCATATTAATTTATTACTTTATTCGATTACGCCCAACATTGACGTTAGATGGCCCCGCACTGAGTGGGGCGGGGTAGCGGGTCGTGAACATGCGAATAACAATATGAAAAAACAAGGGTGAAGGCCCTGAGAGACTTGTGTCGGTGTTGGCTCGACAAGGGAACACTCCCATGTCTGTCAGAAGAATCTGATCTTCACTGGCAAAAACATATTATTATCAATGATTAGTCTAATCAATTACCTGCAACAGCGATTACGTACGCACACGTTTTCCCTTCGACCCATTACTATTAGGGTGTCTTTTTGGTGGTGTGTCAGCTTTATGACTTTACGAAATTTGCCGGGATTCTGGGTAACTGGGGGGTCGGCCCCAGTCCCTCACCATCAGCATAGGCTCTCAAGGAGAGTCTCATAATATTGTCGTGAAACTCATGCACAAACCTAAATCTCCCAGTCCCTCACCATCAGCATAGGCTCTCAAGGAGAGTCTCATAATATTGTCCTTAACTCATGCACAAACCTAAATCTCCCAGTCCCTCACCATCAGCACAGGCTCTCAAGGAGAGTCTCATAATAATGTCCTTAACTCATGCACAAACCTAAATCTTTATGCTTATTTAGGCTACCTGATACATCGCGTACATCTGCCTGTTTGGCTTCCTTCATATGCAAATATTACAGAACATTCCCGCCTATAGCTTGGTTTAGGGTTAGAGGCAAAATTAGAAAAGAGAAAACGTCATACAAGAGGGTTCCAAGAGAGTGACAATTAAGGACTGTTCTAAGTTTGTCGTTTCTTCCTTAACCCCATCCTTATCCCTAACCCAAGCTCCAGGTGGTAGTGTCCTGATATACTGAAGATGAAATAATATGAGAGTGTTCGTAGAGAGTGATAGATTCTAAAGACTGTCTCAAGTTTGCATTTTCTTCCTTAACCCCATCCCTATCCTTAAACCAAACGCAAGGTGGTAGTGTCCTGGTATACTGAAGATGAAATAATATGAGAGTGTTCGTAGAAAATGGTATTTTCTAGGAAGGTTGCCTTTTCTTCCTTAACCCTCATCCCTACCCCCTAACCCAAGCTCCATGTGGAGTTCTGGTACATTGATTACGAAACAAGCCAGAGTTCCGGGATCAAAGAGAGCGGAGTGCAAAGCCCTATGTAAAAACTAACTCTATATTCGTATTAGGTTCTGTCGGTCTGATCCATACGCCTGCACACAAACTCCAATCTAGGGCATGTGTCGATAAAAACGTTTGAAAGCTTACTAGGCAAGTATTGCCAATCAGTAACAGCTGGTGCATGCATACCTTTATCCTCTAAGCTTCGATCTACGTACATAGGTAGGTGGGTGGGTGAGTGAATGAGTGGGTGAGTGTGCGTGGGTGCACTTTTCCGTTCATGACAGCTGAGGAGTTTTCAGATTAGGGTAGTTCTCTTTTGGCTTTTGAAATCGGCATTCGGTTCTGATTTTCGAGGTAGTTGTGAATTTATGAAGAAAATTAAAGTTCAGATCAAGCACTCAGCATAGCTACAGTTCAGATCCAGTTCAGTTTGTCTTAAATAGCTATCAAGGTCAAAGCAAGTTTACGTAAAATAAACTTATGTTAATGAACTGCATTCATATGACTGCAGTTCTGTCCAAGCCTGCAGTATACATCATGTGAATTCAAGAAGTAAGCGACTTCCACAGTATGGCTGCCGCCCCAGACAAAACCACACTACCAGGTCACTTGCGACAATAAAACATTAACATCATTTCTGTGGTATAGTATTACATGTACATTTATATGAGGGCGCAACGACAGAAGCGTTAGAATCTCCACAATCAACGCGCAATGGACTGAGGTCTGTTTAACAGTCACAAAAAGGATCTATTTCATGAGACAAGTAGCAACAGGTGGTCCTTACTGAATAGTCATATCAAATTATAGTCTATCGTGTTGACATAAAACATCGTATTGCATAAACTGGAAAAAACACTGCTATCGAATGCAGCCACTTCTTATAGTTTAAAAAATGCGAAGTGAAGTTCTTCCATTTTCTTTTAGCTCAGACGTGAATGCCGAGAAAAAAAATGAATGTCATCACAGGTGACTTAGCTTTTTTTTTTTTCGCAACATCATAGCTGTATTTGCATTTGTCCCAACTTGTGAAATACCTACAAAATATTTATATTGTTGACTTTTTATTTTGTAGTTTAGGTCTCTAACGTGGCCGCTATGGCAGAGGTAGACATGTCGTGCATGGCATTTGCTGAAATGGCACAAACAAGAACGGGAAGGAGGCAATCCGCAGTCAAGATCATAATATTATACGTTACGAACTAGACGTAACATTCCAAATGGTCGTAACACTTGAAAATTCTATATACAAAAATGCGCAAATCTACCTATCTCTGTCATAACGGTCCGTAAAGAGATCTGAACGTGAAAATAAAATATAATGCAAAACCCTAGGTATAGCTGACTCGGAGACAGTGACGTCATCGACAGTTCTGAGATAAGTTTTCCCAAAGAGAAACAGAGGTACGGGTTGACTTTCTCCTAGCACTTTTTTTTTGCTTTTGTCTTTTTGTAGGTTGTGGCCTTAACGATCATTTAAGCTGGGGAATTCTTTGAACGGACGCCAACTCTAATCATCTGCCTGTGTTAAAAGCCTCATTATATACTGTATGTATATATTTTTTTTTCTTTTAAAGAGGGAACTCCATTTTTCTACCACAAACAGTTTGTGGGGAAAGTTTATTGAAGGGCTATGCTAATTCATAAAAGACTCGCTGTACTGGGCCCTGCTCTTCAATACATGTGATCCAAAATGCCCTCCAAAAAAGGTTAATGGTGTAATGTCATTATACAGAAATGTCCTTTACACGTTATGTGGCTGCGGTGGAAATGGCAATGTGGCTGGCAGGGGCTGCCAAAGGACATACATGTACTGTACATGTATTTTCTTACCACAACCTCTAGCAAATAGGCCCGGCTCGAAGACAATAAAACGGTTAACTTGTTTGATTGTTTCGCAGGCAGCACGTTTTCTACCAAAGGGCTGGGCATCCTATTCAGAAACTTCAAAAAACAATAACAATCAAAAATAGTTTTTGTCTTCTCTTGTATCAGTACCCATTATGGTTAGCTCCACGCCCATCGAGCCACCAAATCTAGCCCTGGAGTCGTTTGAGTGCCTAGAAGGTGAAATCGAGGATGCTACTATGCAAAACGCGAGTAAAATTGACATCGCTCTTCTTGAGCTCTTCAGTTCAGTTCAGATCATTCAGGTCTTGTACACTGATACATGTGAGCAAACAATACACCAAATGCAATACATATAATCAATAATTTATGAATTGAGCTAACTACAGGCTTACACAATGCCTAACAACCAGCTTCTTCAGCAATAGTTGCATGCATAATTTGGGTTCGCGCTGTTGATTGACACTTAAACAAAGTCAACGCAGATCAAAATGGCGAAGACAGTGAGTTCAGAATGGTCTGATGAAAGGTATAGATCTTTATACTTGTACTGGGTAAAAATGTGTTTATATATATAACACGGATTAGTCTTGAGCTTGAGCAAATCCGCCTACAGCGTCGTCAGCTGTGCTCCATAATAGTAACACATATTCCGAAGCGTGCTTACATTCACACTGACATTATACCCTCCTTGACACTATACAGATCCGCCGCGTGGCTCTATTGACATTAATCTCTTTTCATTCTCAAGCAAACAGGTCAAGCTGCAAATTTATCCTACTGTGCTGTGTCGTATTCTTGCGGGAGTCGCCTTATTTTGTTGCGTTTGACGTAAGACGGCACACGAATCAGCGCGTTTTTGTCCTACACTTCGTTGCGGTTTTCACGTACTTTTGTAACGTTTCATCTCGTCTCTTATCCTTTTGTTTAATGCCGTGGCCTTGGTCCAAAATTCTGGAATTGTAAGGTAAGTAAAATACAGAATTTATCATTACTTATAACTATGAGAGAGAGAGAGTGTGTGAGTTTGAGC
>JAWQUT010000028.1:803645-816640 GCA_033807755.1 Ellobium chinense | reverse complement strand
GGGAGAAACTTACTTAAATTCAAAGTTTGATAACCTCAATAATTCAAAACCTACGCAACTGAAATTTGGAACAGTTTAGCAGATGGATAATATCGTCTAAAACTACAAATTTTATGTATCTTGGTGAAATTTTACGAATCTTCGTGCTATGATTACGACACAGTTGAAAAATTCAAAGCAAACATATCAAGAACGCGCGAAGGATGCATTTAGACATTAGCCTCGACATCTATATTTTTTTAACATGTGTTCTTAACTTTTTGCCATGACAAAAATATTGCACCTAGGTAGACTGACTTACTTTAAGGTTATCCCCAGGGTTGGGCAAGTTCACCAAATCAGTCAGTTCAAATCAAGTTCAGTTCAGCCAGGGAAAAAAACCCTAAGATCTAGTTTTCAGACTAGATGAGTTCCTCTTGCTTTTGAACTTAGGATTCAGTTCTGATTTTCGAGGTAGATACAAACTGAACTGAAAATGATGTAAGAAAACTGAAGTTCAGATCCAGCACCCAAAATAGCTACAGTTCAGATCCAGATCAGTTCATCCAAAACAGCTATGAAGATCAGTTCAAGTTCATGTGAACGGAGCTTAAGTTTACCAACTGCGTTCATATGATCTAAGTGCTGGTCAACCTTGGTTATCCCAGAACAAGTCGTACACAATATCTGCGTGGAATTTTAAGCACACATTCACTCTGAACGATTCCCCTCCTAGATTAAACGAAGTAAATCTCACAGTACTAGGGCTATGTAGTCAAGACTCTGATAATGAATGCAACTTTAAATCAAACGCATACCTTTGAAATTTACTGCATACCTTGGCTATTGAAGGAGTGTCTCAGACGTATAAATAAAATGACGTAAGACAGCAGGATATCAAAGAAGGAAGTAAACGAATTACGCCTAGATCTTATCTACCTGCTCCCACTGCACGTACACAGTCGTTAAGTTCTGTTTACTAAGCCTAAACAGTGCGACCTGCTTTGCAAATGATATGAGTTTGAGTCTAATAATTTACAGCATTTTTTTTATAATGTCCTTTTTCAAGGGTGAGACCGGTTAACCTCCATTTAATCACATTCCGCTTAAAGACACTTTTCGTTTGGCTGCGACTATTCGCTTCTTTACTGAAAACGTAAGGCACTCAATACACTTAGGCTGAGATCCACAGCACGCGCTGAATATTTGCGTATTAAGCCTAGTCAGCAATATCCAAAGCAGTAATTTAACTACCTGTGGTCTGTTACTCTGGGACTTGCACAGCATTTCGGATAATCTATGTACAAAGTATAAAGGGTATTCGTACATGTACACATAGAAGATGTTATAATGTATCAAACCGTTACAAACAGCTTTGTCTTATAGTCAATACATGTATATTTCCTTAACTCCTGAGGGATTGTTTTTGTTTATTTGTTTGACTTAGTTTTTTGACGTCCTTTTTCAGCACATCCCCGGCTACAGCAGAGACGAAAATGGGTAATTTTTCTCAAATGTAAAGAATGGTAACTTCCAAACCTGGGCGAAAATGTCTTCCGGCCGTTTTCTATTTTTGCTTTGTAAATCTGAGAACCAGTTATGAACATATATGTACAGTCAAAACCATTTATAACAGGCCCTGATATAACAGGAATCCGGCTATAACAGGGATTTTTCAAATCCCCGGTTTTTTTTTCTTTTTATCTTTAGTAAAATATATCGGCCATAACAGGGCCCCACGAAAGCCAAACTGGTTATAACAGGGATACCGAGACACGGTCAAGTAATAAAAAAAAGTGGATTTTAGCCCTTGTGTACTTATGCATGTAGGTCTAGCATTACTCATAATGCAGTGCAGTCCAGTGAACGAAAACGCGATCACGCGAGCGAGGTTAGCGCAACTAATGCTAGCCTAGTGTGAAGGCAATCGAAAGTAAACAATGTCTGGACCATGTCTATTTACTTTTATTGCAATGTACTGACGAAAAAGATGAGCTTGAAAGCATGTAAGACATGATCTGTATTTGATATACACTGTCCAAGCAGCACAGCACTGTTATGGGGCGTTTTTGCGCTATTCCAGCTGTGCACTGTTTCCGTATGGAGCCATCCATATTGATCAATACAAAAGTGATGACAACTAGCATTCCTGGCCATGGTCAACCAGGAAATTTTAAAAGCCATATACAGGCCAGTCGCCGAGGTTCATATGGCAGAAGACAATCAAAGGGATTGCATTACTGAACATATGCGGCGTTTAAACTTCTTAAAAAGAATCTCTATTACAGTTTATCAAAACAGAAGTTCATGCGCACACTACTGGACCATGGCTGACTACCACAGGGCATACTAGATGCCACACTGGCCAACTACCATGGTCCCCTTTGCAGAAGACAAATAAAAGGGATGACCATACTTAACATGATGCACTGGCATCCAGCATTGTTTACACTTTGCAAGGAAGCTTCTAGATCAAAAGTGATGACAACAACAAACCGTGTTTGCTTATTTCCCTTGGTTATCTGATTTAACAGAGATCTGATATAACAGGAATTTTGCTCTGGTCCCACAGTCCCAGTTATATCAGGTTTCGACTGTAGATCAATGGTGGAAGCTTTCCCTTGAACATATTTATCTTAAATGGCATCCCGAACAAAAGTGGTAGGCGTACCAGTTAAACAATATCATCAGGAATGTCTTGAAATTAACAGAGAAAAATAACAAAATACCCTTTGCGCAAGTTACCGTCGCCATGTTGCTGGTCGTATTTATAGCTCTTTACGCATACTCATTTCAAAAGGCTGATTTGCATTTCAGCCAGATGTGAAGTGCCAAATTTCGCATGATAGGGCTAAGTACCACTGGAATCCCATAGTCCAATTTTGTCGCATTGAATTATGAAAGGAATGTGTTATTGGTATCCAGTGAACTTAGAATGAACAACGTGAAATACTGTATATCCGAGTATCTGGAGCGCTACCTAGCGGATTCATGGGGAGTTAATTTCAAGAAAATGACCCATTGAACTCCCCTTAGACCGGCAACATGAGGGTGACTTTAAAACACTGCGAAAAATACCCAGGACGAAACCCACCGCCAACAGGATTCGAACCTGGGACCAGTCGCACCAAGACATAAGCGTTCAATAGTGACTCTGTTATGTATTTCATTTGTAAAATTATGTATGCACATGTAGGATGTGTGTTGTTCTATATGCTTGCATTTGGAATGAGACGTATACCATTGTAAATCGATTTCCCCAACAGGCTAAATAAAAGTAGTCCAGTGTATTTTCATTTTTCATACCACAATCCGGAATAAGGAGTTGCCTTTATGCGGACTCAAAATGGCACAAAGTAGGACGCGTTTGACGTAGCAATTATTAAGACGGCTGGAAACAAGGTGTGGTCGTGAAAAGTGATATATATAACGCACAACAACACCACAGACAACTAGCGTGTTTAATTTCATCACGGATGTTTGGGCCTTTTTGTTTCCGTTTTAAATAACGAGCCCTTATCCACAACACTAGTTAAATTATCATATCACCGAAAAACCTGCTGGGCCACGGCTGCCTGAGTGACGGAAGTGCAAGAAATAGACATCTTGTTGTTTAATCTTATGTTCAAGGGCATAGAAAGCCAGCCCCGACCTCGGAATGACCAAGTACGTGAGGTATATATAACCCTTCTCCTTTCCTGAAGATAATGTACTTGTGATTATCATTATTGTTACTGCAGTGTTTTGTTGAAGCTGCTGCTGCTACTCTTGTTGTTGTTGTTGTTGTTGTTGTTGTTGTTGTTGTTGTTGTTGTTGTTGATGATGTTGATAATGTCGTTGTCGATGATGATGATGATGATGATAATGATCGTGGTGGTGGTGGTGGTGGTGGAGATGGTGGTGATGATGATAATGTTTTCTGCATCTGATGAAGGATGCCAGTCCGAACATTTATTAAATTTGTTAAATTCTTATAGTGTTGGTTATTTATTTATTTATATCCAGTAATGGTGATGATGATAATGATGATGATGATGATGATGATGATGATGTTGGAATGGTGATGTTTGATGTCTTAAGAGAAATCAGTGAAATGGACAAAGAACCACCATGTCACAACACCTCAACCACTCCCTTCTCATTTCCTCCTCCTCTCTCCTGATAAATCCACGGGCCCAAGCCGTATAGTTTTCTAACCTCTCACTGTGGTATCAACAAACTGAGCGTTTACCATACTAGATCATACCAATATCAAGGCTCAAGACCTCCTGCTGAAATGACGTCCCAAATAATAAAGAAACTACTTACCAAGCATTTGAAAATGTTCACTTGAAAAAAATCTCCTGAGATGAGGGGAGTGATACTGCGACAGAGAGTGACAGATTCAGATGGAAAGAGAGCAGTAGTTGGAGGAAGAAAGGGAGCGTAAATTTCAGGAGCGCAAAGAAAGAGAGAAGGGAAGGAAGAAGAGGAAGAGGATAGGGCCAGAAAATCGGGGAATAGAAGGAAAATAGGAGAAAAAGAGAGAAATGCCCAAAGTTGTGCAACTGTTGATGGACGGGAGGGGGAAGCAGGAGAAAGAGAGAAAGAGAGAGAGAGAGAGAGAGAAAGAAAGGTGGGCGAAAAAGAAAAGCGCGCCAGATTTTATCTCCTCTCTGCGCTCGAGATAACCCTTGTCCCCTTACAGAGTATGTGGAGACAATGGAAAGTTTGCGCACTAACGATGGGATCTCTTACCATCGCAAGAATTAAGCTTACATTAGTGGTTCGATGCTGAATGTATTCTTAGTAGCGTTCAACATGCAGAGTTTATGTAATTCTTACGATGCTAAAAGATCACATCGTTAATGTGCAAGTTCTCAAATAAAGCAAGAATCACTGGTGTACATAATGTAAATAACAAATTTTACGGACGGCCCGACGGCTCCAAGATTATAATCACAATCAACACAGAATATACTTAAACTTTGGCATCTCAATGAAGCTGCCCAGAACAAAATATTTAGCACGTTGGAAACCTGGAGGACTCTCACAATTACATGCCATTTAATAGAACACAGAGCACATGGGAGACGAGGGGAGAGGGTTGATGAAGCTTTTACAGCATTGTAGGAGTTACTGCGAAAAGTCACAAGCGTTGATGTCACCTTGATGCATTCGTCAAAGCTTAATTTTTTGTATCTGTGTGCGTCTGTCTAGCTGTACATCCATTTCTTAAGGATATATTGCGTCAGTGATTGACTGAGAAAACTGCAATGTAAAGCTCAGGTGTATGCATTAAGTACACATTCAAAAAAAAAAAGTGACATGCCGTGGAAGATCGCGACATTTCAATCTGGCCCCCTCCATAGAGGAAATGTGCCGTATTCTTCGATGTAAACTGTACCTTGTATTTGGTAAGATGGCTGATATGAAAGTCCCTCAAGTTTCAAATTTTGAAGGTCAGAAATGGGAACGTCTTGTGTAAGTTTTATTGAAATGGACTCATTTTTTCGAGAAGCTTCTTCTTCTGACCGCGACCGTATGAGTCAAGCAAAGAGCAATGGTATTAATTGAAATTGTTAAGTTTATCAGAATCTTAGAGTCGACTAGTTACCAGCAAGAGTCATTCTCAACCCATTCAGTTACGCCTCTGCAGGAAGACAGTCCCGGATATACACAGAAGCTAAATTTAACCCTCTAGTGCCCAGCGTATCAGATCTGATACATTTCGTGGAACAAAGAAAAAGCAAACCAGGATCATCATCCCACCATAATAGTGTGAAGTCGCATGGGCGGGCATTAGCCTGGATATGAGACTTATAAACCGCATTATTATTATTATTATTATTATCATTTTGATGCTTGTTCCAGCATAGTGGATTCAGAAGTGATCCAAAAACTGGAGCTCGGACTTATTATGCCATTGTAAATAGGGCTGGGCACTAGAGGGTTAAAGCTACAGCCTATGGTATCACGTTCCGGTGGAACCTCAGAAATTTTTAACCCCCCAAAAAATATTTTTTTTCCTTCTGAACTTTTAATCTTGGTTTCTGTGATTGTGATCAGTCGTTTAGGGTATGGGTCAAAGAGAAAGAGTTTCATTAAATCCCGCACTTGACTGTAAGTTGTTGACTCTGTATAACTGGAGAACAAAAAACGGTAGGCTACCAAGCACGTTACAAGTCACTGGCGTGAAACAATTTGTACTCTTTACTTAATTTCTGAAAATACGATGTCGTCAAATCATTTAAATAGTCTAGATATTGTGGAAACCCATTCTGATATACCCCATCGTAACATCTTACGGTTATGGTTTCTGGGCTGTTTTTTGGTGAGTTTTTTTTTTTTTTTTTTTNNNTTTTTTTTTTTTTTTTTGTAGCTTGAGGCTTCACTGACTCTAAATCTGGTACTGCGACAGGATTGCCGGACAGCGTCTCGAGCCAGAGAGCCAAATCGCATACGAAAAACAGCACAAAAAAAAAAGGGTGGGGGCAAATCATGTCCAGAAAGGGTCTGCTGGAGTCAAAAGTTGACATAAGAAATTTACTACAAACTGTCGATGAATTGGATCTAAAGGGGTATTATAATCATCATTAACCGTTCTACATATACTAGAGCAACATATTATTAAGAAATGGTTGTGTTCAACAGGCAGTTGTGACAGAAGTCGGATCACCTAAAATGCCTGCTTGAGAAAAGCGTACGTACTTTTTTTTTTTGGTTATATAGCAAATCAGCAAATTTTAACCTGAAGTCTGTTGCAACCAAAAAAAAAAAAGTCAAAGAGNCCCCTCCCCCAAAAAAAGATATTTGGGAGCCACAGGTTTTTTAAAAGAACCAAAATTCCGGTATTTGGCTCTGAAAAAGCTACATCCGGCAACCCTACACTGCGAGCGGAAACAACATCATTATTTCGTTTTTCCTCTAATACTCCTCTGAATAAATTTTTTTTAAAAAACGGGCATCATCTTTGAACTGGTTACAAAGTATTACGTCAGACAAATCTGCCTGGTGAATTATGAAGTTTACTTTCGTTTGCTAAAACTGTCTGGAAACTCCGTCAGAAGTTAAAACTTGCATCACACCATGAGTAATATTAAGTGAATGATGAAAAAAACCAAGGGGGAGGGGGAGTGGGGTGGGCATATGTAAGGCTGATGAAATAGAGGGGGGCGTTAATCCTAGCTAGTCTGTGTCACGCCGTCCTAATGCGTGGAATAATTATTACTTTCTTCCCCATCCCATTCCACCCCTTCTCTCTCCACCTCCACACACACTTACAGACGTACACACAATCATACATTCTGCTGACCATGCTGGGCCTAATCATATTCTAACTGAGTGACATAGTGATAGAAAACTTCAGATGAAACTCGCACCACTCTATAAATATAAAAGTTTCAACTAAGAGGGCTTGCGAATGAAGGAAGTTGACTGTATTCATTATAAGATGAAGGGCTGCATGGCAAAAAGCATTATACACCATTCGGGGGTTGTGGCAAAACAGACCAGATTCAAAGCATATTTTTATGTGAAGGGCGAAATTTAAGTCTTAAATAATATAGATCAAATGTCCTTCTATGGAATGGAAATATACATGTATACTAAGTACTCCTACTGCTACATGAAGTATGTAGAATAAGCTAAAAATTCATCTTGGTGGATAACGCGTTTTGCCATGAAACCCTTCAGATATTCAAAGAATTTCATTTGGTGGTGGCCTATACTACACCACCTCGAACTCTGACAGTGATAACGACAATAACAATAACAACAACACCAACATTTGCAATGACGCGTTATATCATCAATTTTGTAGCGAAAAATGTATTGTAAAATCCCTCACATTTCTAAGTCTATCAAATACACTGTACAATGTAAAACATCTTCATGCTAAAGTTTCCTGTTTAATGTATTCCACATGAATCTATCTATCTATTTATCTGTATATGTCTGTCTGTCTGTCTGTCCGTCCTTCCGTCCGTCCGTGCGCCCATCTATCTATCTATCTATCTATCTATCTATCTATCTATCTATCTATCTATATCTATCTATCTATCTATCTATCTATCTATCTATCTATCTATCTATCTATCCGCCCGTCTAATTCTCTCGTCTCCTTCCTTCCCCACCCTCAGACACAGGTCGGTCCGTCCGTCCGTCCGCCTGTCTAATACTCTCGTTCTCCTCCTTCCCCCTCTTCTCACCTCCCTCCCCCACACATCCCTAGATACATACAAATTGACGCTCTAAGCAAGCGCGGTTTGCCTTTCAAGCGCACATTATTGTCATTACTGCCGTTTCTAGTTGGTTATACTTCGGGCTGACCATAGTTTCAATTTCAGTTTAGATTATTATAGGTATATGCTAACACTTAACATATATATATATATAAAAACTTGAATAATATATCTACATATTATATGTCTGCACCTCATTTCGTACGATACTGTTACCTGTGTCACACGTCACGTCAGCCTTTCCGCTTTACTATTCATCGTAGCATTCGCGTTCACAACTCGAATGTCATCCACTTCCATTCTCACATGCCTACCAACTGCTCTCTCTCTCTCTCTCTCTCTCTCTCTCTCTCTCTCTTCACAAGCTGTACATGCGTTCATGCCTCCTAATCATTTACAATATATATCAGTTCACATTCCAAGCATTCATTAGAAAATGTTAACAACGTTAGTCTCTGCTGATAGTGTTAAATTTAGTGTCACATACTTGCTAATGGTTTGGTTTCTTCTTGTTCCATACATTTCATGAAGGATATTAAATTTTGCATGATAAGCTTAATAGTAATTCTTTCAGGGAAACGCTGATTTCATTTATTCTTTTAAAGCTGCTGAATTTGGGGTATTCAATCAAATTATGGTATTTATCTTCAATAATTTTATCACCGGTTCTTCTTAAATATCCTAATTTATTTTTTGTTTTTTACCATTCTGGCATCTGCCACCTACCCATTTCTACCATCAATTATGGGAGGCCAGTCTAAATTAAATGATGGACACTCGTACGTTTTTGCTTGAATTTCACACAAGTATCCCCAAAACTCAAAACCTAGTCTTCTGTCACATAATTTGGTCGGGCTTCAAAATACAACAACGGAAGAGATGAGAAACAGGGTTGAGCTTCCATTTTACTTGCTTCCTCGACTAATAAGTCCAGATATTTCTTCATACATTTTAAACAGCGTATATTTTTCCTTTTGCCTGACACTTTCTGAGAAATCACCTCAGGAATGTCGAGATTTCCATTCTGCGCGGGCTGCCATTACTCGTATTGCGTGACGTCAAAAAGCGAGAGAGGCTAGCCGACGACTATCCAGAGGCCAGCCAGCGTGCGACTGCGTTTGCACCAATCATCTGCTTCTCTTTTTTTTTTGTCTACCTTTATGATGTAACGCAGCACGAGTAATGGCGGCCTCCAGAGAGTGAAAATCCTGACATTTCAGCAGTTTTTTTTTTAATGAACAGGCGGAAAAAAATTGTGGTTTAAAGATTTTGAAAAAAATCATGTTATGTATTTTTTAGCCTCTGAGGTATCTATCCACCTCTGTCCTTTTAAACCAAGAACTAGTGTATTAAATGCCTGGTGAAGCCATAGAGACAGTCCTAGATAATTGCCCTACACGTTTTGCATTCTTTCAATTTCTGTGAATCATACAGGCAGGGTTGGGCAAGGTCACCAAAAATATCGATTCAGATCAAGTTCAGTGAACTTAGGAAACAAAAAAACCCTCAGATCATGTTTAGCTCAGTTCCATGATTACTTGAGTGTTTTTCAGATCAGATCTTAGTCTCTGAAACTGGTATTCGGTTCTGATTTTCGAGGTGGACTTGAACTGAAAATTAAAGTTCAGATCAAGCATCCAAAATAGCCACAGTTCAAATCTAAATCAGTAGGTCCAAAATAGCTATTAAGCTCAGATCAAGTTCAAGTGAACTTAACTTATTTTCATGAACTGTGTTCATATGATATCAGTTTTGCCCAGTCCTGCACTGAGGGTTTTGATACCCGAATTTAAAGACCTGCCTAGGGCATAAAAAGAAAGAACGCACATGATGGCACACTTCACCACTTTGAATTCACATCGGGGTGGGCTATCTTTCCGAATGTCATGACTAAAATATTTCATACTGCATAGAAACTTTGCAAATCGCTTGTTTACTCTCCTTCCAAATATCACGGTAAAGAAATTTGACACATAAACGTCTAGTGATTGAAATATAAAAGCAAATTCATCTGAGTGTAGTCAGTATCCTCCCACGGCCATTAAAATGTGTTGGCGAGGCTTGCCCATCCGATGGTTACAATCGGAAGGTGCAGTTTTGAGAACTTATAGCAGAAATGCACGTGCATGTGTGAGCACACGCATGCATACTTTTTTAAAATATTAGAACTGTGGAAAGATGAGTAATAATGTTACTGAGGAATACCTGGAATTTCGAGGAAACTTTTTAAAACTAAGATAGTTATGATTTTTTTTTTTTTTAATGGTACCGGGTCTTGTAGACCGACGACGAATGACGGAGACAGGAAACATCGCCGGTTGCTGTTGCTATTTCTCATGTAATCAGTAGTCCAATATCTACGCACCTGGGCATTTTCTCCTTAACAATCCATACTTTTTAAACTGTCTTCTGCTGTCCTAGAAAGAAAGCATCCTCATCTTCTATTAAAGAATCTGTCTTGCCCCCCATCTTCGAAATACAGAATCTGGGAGACTCTTTAAAAACTCAGGCCTAGCCTAGCTACGGTGCGCAGACACAGATCGTAGCAAGCTCTTTCAGTAACTAAATATAGTTATCAAAATTCACAACCAACCTTTACGACTCACGCAAGGTAATATAAGTATTCATAAGGTGAGCAGTCCGGAAATGTGTCAGGATCATGAGTGAACATTAGATTTACACGTGAAAGGCAAAGAGCATATTCGGACAGAAGGTATTTAAGAATTTAATTACTGTGAAGTTAATATCCCTGTGGTGTAGTGGTAGCATGTATAGACTTGCACGCTGAGAGACCCTGGGTTTGATTCCCGATAGGGACATGAAATTTTCTAGTGGAGGTTTTGTCGGCCCGTTGGTCCTTCACAGTAATTTGGTAAAATCCCTGGTGACACACTTCTCTAGATAATGTGTAAAAGCTTCCTGAAATTATCAGATCGGGCTCACATTCCTCCTCCTCAATAGTAAGGTATAGAATATGCCTTTCCATCCAGTTACAATAGGTTACCTTATAGCTGCGATCATAAGCGAGAACATGATAAATCTGCAGGCTAGTCACAAAATCAAGAACTCTTCATCTGCTTTGGACGAGCTCTGTTTCGCGACTGTCTGGCAGCCTTTTATACTTGATGACGAGGCAGTTCCAGCGTAACTGACATGGCCTTCGTACAAATTCAGTAGAATCAATTATTAAAAAGCAACAAGACGGGACACTCGGTCTAAAAAGCGGCCACAGTGCCCCTTAGCGCCATCTAGTGGAGAGAAGGTAAACATGGCTCTCTCCTACAATGGCATTTAGGCTCCGATTCAGAATTAAATTCTGATCCAACGTTTATTCAGATTCAAACAAAAAATGCAGAAAGATCGGAAGTAAGCTTTTTTTTTATTGGAGTTTTGTTTTCAGTTTAATCTAAGCACTTACATATATATAGAGAGAGATTTAGATCTAGGTCTAGATCACTAACCTTTGAGCTGCTGTTATGACGTCCGAGTTTTATACTATCTTACTTTAAAGAAAAAAATTAATTTGGCATTCAGAGGTGATTTAAAAGATATAGGCTACCTGAGCACATAAAAAATGTAACAGTACAAAGTATCCGTATTCTGAAGCATTTGTCGCAGAGCAAAACACGCCTCCGGCACGGAGAATCTTGACATGGGTCAAAACTAGTAGTATGTCCCATCTTGTTTTCTGTAATCTTTTGGTAGAAAATATGATAATCTGAATGGCAAGTCAAAACATCCATTAATGTAAATTGATACAAAACAAGACAAATCTGGAATTTCAGACCAATGGACCGTGTATCCACCTTTCTCAATGTTTCGGGAATGCAAGATCCAATGCTTTTTGCACTAGCCCTTTGAGAATAGCCCTAGAGTTTATTAAAACCTGAATTATTAAGATATAGACAGGAGATCCAGACTATCATATTAATCCATCTCATTTCAAATTGTAAACCCTGTTACTGTTAGCAACTCTGTTTTGATGTGGATATATTATGGTCTTTCAATATTAGAATGCAGATTTAGTTGTAGATGGTCACAGAGTTCATAAATGTGAAATTAAATCTATAGGGATTTTGAGAGCATTTTAAAGACCGTTATTGTTGTTGTTGTTGTTATTGTTGTTGTTGTTGTTGTTGTTGTTGTTGTTGTTGTTGTTCTTAATCATGATGATGATGATGATGATGATGTTGTTGTTGTTGTTGTTGTTGTTGTTGTTGTTGTTGTTGTTGTTGTTGTTGTTTCATTTGCCTGCATAGGCCATGCTTTTCTTGAAGGATTGTTTCAGTGACCGTCCATATCTGCATCAGCTATGAGCTATGACAGTAGACAGCAGGCTACATTACATGCCGTGTTGTTATCCATGTTGCAGTGAAGATCTCCGCAAGATTTCCGACATGGTGAGGCTAGGGTGGAAGGGTTAGAATAAAATTTGATCTTGCTATTTTCTTTCTTGTGAGAGCTTACATTAACTGCCTGAGCTGCCCTCTGGCGAAAAGTGCCCGGGTCATTCAACCCCATATCATTTTAGGTCACCCGTTGTCCCAAATTTCAAGCTTAGTCAAAACTATAGCATGATCATGATAATTTGGAGCAAAGATGCCACAAGACTAAACTTGTAAACGCATAAGTCCTATCCAATTTTTGTCGACAAAACATTGACAAACATTCACTTAAGGCGAAATTGAGTTGCACAAGGCGGAGAGGGCCCTACTTTTCATACAGAGAACATAACCATGAAAGTTGCAGTCAATCAAAGTAAAATGGCTACACTCTCCCATCAGTCCTAAATTC
>JAWQUT010000028.1:788487-803611 GCA_033807755.1 Ellobium chinense | reverse complement strand
ACATTGGTGAAAAGGGGAAATGAGAAAGGCAGGGAAGTGCGGTCCTGCGCAATATTTATTTCCTGAGATTAGCAGGTGCACTGACTTGCTTGAACAAACAAACTGTAATCACTCGACCGTTATCAGTTTCCAAAATATACAATGGGCCTTGCATAAGAAAGCTATGGAAACAAAGCGCCCAAGGACCAATAGAGAATACACCAGCACAAATGAACACCAACAGATACAAACACAATATTTGAGACGCACACAGGAATCAATGAAGTGTTTGCTTTGTTTTTATAAATGTAAATGTGGCGGTGAAAAACAATGAACAAGAGTGGCATTTGGAAATTCTCGCATCAGTGGTCCAGGATGCTGTTTTCAGATTTGTAATAAGTGGTATTAATAACACTCTGTATGAGGCTGTAAGAGTTCTTAAGTTGTCAAACGGTCCCTTAAGTTAACATGCATAAAAGTCGAAGTCGAGACATTTGAAAACGATCCTGCATGACTAAACAGTTTGTTCTGGTGTCTTAGAGGGGATCATCCTAGTTTCGATTCACAAAACAGCTTCGGTGCAGTCCAACTGAAAATTTCAGAAACAGCACGCGGTTTTTATATCCGCTTTTAGTGATAACAGTTATATTATTCCTTTCAAAATCTAGCAATTTAGCCCATCCAGGAACTCATGAACAGGCATAGATAATCAATAGTACAGATTTTTTAACATTCACATGAACGTAAACTGGTTGACCGAGATTATCCCAGGCTATTAGTTGTTTCTCTCTGAATTTTATCGAGTTTCTTTACTGGGTAAACAGGAAATGGGCTGTCTGTGAAACTGAAAGTATTCCCTTATCTGTCTTTTTGGTCTTATTTAATGTTCCAGATAGTGGATTGCCCCATTCAGAAGAGCCCGCTTTGCTTTACTGCGGTGTGATTCATAATGACTCTTAGACTACACGCGTTGCAGAGGAAGAGAACCTTTTTGTTGCCAAGATATCGCACATCAAGAGGCAGTGGTGCTCAGCGATCATGAACTCTACCACAAAATGCCTTGGTGGCTTAGAAGCCGGCAATGCATATCAGAAAATGCAGAGTCCGAACACGATGAAGAATGAGAAGAAGACAAAGGAAGGAGACAGTCATTGTTTGCCACGGACGACACCCCAAAGGGCCATTCAGAAGACGTGAAACTTGTCACAAACACGCTCCATTGCTTCAACGCCCCTTGCTGGGTGAGAAAGTAGATTCAAATCAGGCGAGACATAAAAACTGCAAGTCACCAGCTACCATTATTGGACATGGAAATGTAGGGTCTATTGAAATTTCTGCACATCTATCATCGGCAGTTGATACATGGTCCATTTTCTGCCATTGCGGGTAGACCTTACCGTAGCAACTGTCATAAAAAGCAAGGCTGTCCTATAATATAGTGATGGGACAGATTCCAATCCCGATTTTTAACCATCAAATTCTCTTACCCCAAGTTCAAATCCAGATTCGAATCCTAACATTAGACTGGATTCGACTCGCCCGGTTCATAGGAAACAAAAACGTTCGGTTTACAAGAAATCCCTATGTCATAATTATATATTATGGGTCTTTGTCCAAATGTACAGGTGTAACCCTTTAGCTTTGTTTAAAATGAAAAAAAAACCCCATCATTATAGGCCCCATGAAGAATCTAGTGGCTGTTTTCTTGTAACTCAAAGAAGTATAAGCACAAATTCCATTAATTATCCTTCCTCCCCTCATGTTCGAAGCCGGATTCGACTATATTGATTCCTAGCTCTGGACTCGAATTCAGATTCGAGTATTATAGTATTCGTATCTATCCAACCTCAGGATCGGACAAAATGAACGTTCTCGATGAACGCAGTTTGTGAGCTTTAGTCCAGTTCACGCGAACTTGATCGGAGCTTCATACCTGAGCTGATCTAGATATGAACTGTAGCTAGTTTGTGTGCTTGATCTGAATTTCAATTTTTTTACCTAAATCTCAGTTCACTTCACATCCACTTTTAGAATCAGAACCGAATGCTGGTTTCATAAAGCGAAAAGAACTGATCTGAACTGAGAACTGTTCAGTTTCATAAAACTGAGCCAAACTTAATCTTTGTTGTTTTTTTGTCCCTGAGTGAACTGACTTCTTTGATGAACTTGCCCAACCTTGCCCAACCTTTGTGTCTTTACTTTGGCGGTCTACGTCTCCGTAAGTGTTACGACAATCATCCTCGGAATATGCCAGTACTGCAATCACTTATACTTCTGAATAGGCATTTGTGATGGTCACAGGCATTTGTGATGGTCATAGGCATTTGTGATGATTTGTGATGGTCACAGACATTTGTGATGGTCACAGGCATTTGTGATGGTCACAGGCATTTGTGAAGGTCACAGGCATTTGTGAAGGTCACAGGCATTTGTGATGGTCACAGGCATTTTGCATGGTCACAGGCATTTGTGAAGGTCACAGGCATTTGTGATGGTCACAGGCATTTTTCATGGTCACAGGCATTTGTGATGGTCACAGGCATTTGTGATATTCACAGGCATTTGTGATGTGTGATGATCACAGGCATTTGTGATGGTCACAGGCATTTGTGATGGTCCCCTAATGTAATCGTAAGTTCCGAAATCACGCATTCCAAAAATATGAAAATTTGTAGACAGCGGCAATCCGTTTGATATCATAGTATGTCTTTGATTTGCTAATAGTGCTGTAATTTCATAACTTCAACTCTGTAATCAACTTGATGATATCTTGTGATCACAAAATAAAAACTTCAATCGAGAACGCGCCTTTTATCTCTCATTATGCAAACGCCTTTCGTTTCAGCTTTTTAGTCAATTTTGCCCGAGTTCTCTGGTGTTAGTGCTAGTAGTTCCATAGTTATTTCAATTTCCAAGCCAGCACGAATACTAGATCTAATTTATGACGAATTTGAACACACAAATGCGACGCATGTTTCGGTACAGTTCCTATATAACCCGACGAGATGTCGTGTCTTTAGTTTACGTCACGCCAACCAGGAAGAAAAAAAAAGGGACCCGAAGAATATCCGTGACTCCAAATCTCGGGGTGTGGTTTGAACAACAATTACTATTACCAGCGATTATCTGGGACCACCTTTTTCCTTGTGGTGAAAGAAAGGCAGGAAAAGTATTTCAACCCAATCGATTATTATAGACCTACAGAAGTTATACTTTCGTTCTGCTGCTATTTCTTAAAATGACAATATTTGAAGTTGTTGTTTTTTTTAATTAAATAAAATTATCGGCCAACCACTGGCCAGTAGAATCGAGGTTAGGTCTTAGGTACCGTATCCCTGATTAAAATGTGGACAAATAGCTGTCTGCAAGCTTCAAGGATTACCCCAGTCCAGGTACACATTCAGTGCTTATAGATCTCACGCATCCTCAGTCCATTAGCTACTGTTGTTGTTTTGTTGTTTTTGTTGTTCCACTTCTTCTTTTTCTCCTTCTTAATTGTCTTCTTCTTCTTGTTCTTCTTCTTCTTTTTGGTTATTATTGTTATTGTTGTTGTTGTTATTGTTGCTGTTGTTGCTTCTGCTGCTGTTCCTGTTGTTGTTATCTTATTTTATTATCACTGCTGTTGCAATATTCTTCCTCCACCACCCCGATGGGGGTCCTCACTTAGCGGTACCCTCACCAGTTTGAAGATCCCTGTACGAAAGGACAGTGGTAGGCCTATTATTATGGAAATAAATGTCAGATGTAGATCAGCTCGTCTTGTCAAACATGTGTAGGATGTCCTGCCGGAAGATGGTAAAAAACAGTCTCCTGGTAGCCAGATCAATTTCATGCACAGCGGGTGGCCTCTAAGGAAGCAGGATAATTACTGTACTATACGAAGAAAAGAATATTTTTGAACATTCAAACTATCTAACAACTATCTAACAAATATACGAAGCTAGCGCTATTCTGAAACACTTGTCCCAAAGGGCGTAGTTGCCCGTGCATTTGATTTCTAATATATGGCTATTGCGAATAAACGCTTCAAACGAAATAGTTTAAAGCGGCCTCAAAAATTCGTATTAACCGTGTTCCGGTGTACTATACTTGTGAATAGTTGGAAAATGTGTTGTTGACTTATGGTCAAGGCCTGGGAGAAAACCAGGTTTAAATACGTGAAAACTGGAAAAGGATGTGAACCACGTGATAGGAGTATTGGGATTTAGTTGCTGTGAATTACCGTCCGTGCAGTGTAATGGTTGCACATTTAACGTGCAAGCTGTAAGAAAGGGAGGTAGGGGGAGGGAGAGAGAGAGAGATGGGCTGATTTCGACTTCTTGTGGGGATAAGAAATTTCCTAGTGTTAAGTGTCTTTCGTTCTTCTCAAAACTGATATTTTACAGTAACCTTAGAAAATCCCTGAAGGCAAAGTTTCTTGTTAAAGTGTAATAGCGTTATTCCATTGCCCTTTCTTTCTTTTCCCTAGACATAATAGTTTCATATACATAGATTCACTTAAATACCCCCCTGTAAAGTGATGAAATGGTGTATACATTTGTACCAGTGTGTCCTTATATCTACTGGATGTGAAAACTGTGAAAATACAGTCCGGTTTGTGCAGAATCATGTAAAATGTCCCTATATCCATCCAGGGACAAAAGTCAAGACAATATGGAAATCTCATACCCCGGACAGTCGACGTCTCCAGACAAGGGGGAGGAGGGGGATGCAGTGACAACGTTCACCCATATCGTTTCTGTGTCTCCTTTGATGAGCCGTAAAGCTCACCTGCCCTGGGTCGTCTGACACTCAGACTCTGGATTTTCACCCCGACAATGCTATAAATTTTTTATATATCACGTGAAATCAGATACGATCCTTCATATCGTCGCACTGGTCTGTATTTGGTTTATGGTGTAGTGTTTGGGACTGGTCATCTAAATTTTAGCATGAAGTAAGCACTTTAAACTTCTTAAAGATTTCTGGCTTATAATCGGACAAATCAGACACTACATGAAAAGAGCAGTAGGAAGTTGGCTGGACATTCATGAACCAGGCAGTATATTTGCCCAGTTCATGAAATCGGCTGTTTCGCTCGTACCCATTCTGGTTTAAAAAATGGTTAGCAATTATTCCGATCTTAAATTTAGATTGACAGGGCTATTTCCCTTCGCCCTCTCAGGAGCATGACAACTGACGCATAGGTGGATTTCATTACACCGAGTGCATTCAGCTGAATTCATGAACACACTCACTTTTTGTAGCTGCGTTTCTTAAAAACCTTTCTTAACAGATTAAGCGAGCTGCTTGCGGCTAGTTATGACCCAGCGCAACCAGGGCTCAAGAAGATGTAGGCAAGCTGAAAGGCTCAAGCAAATGGGGCCTTCTTCCTCTTAAGATCGCTATCCTCACTGTTTCACTGGCGGAGTAAGTCACCGATGTGACGATTATAGTCAACAAAGTCTGCCTATAAATCGTCCGTTTCAACACAGACGGTCGTATCTCACAACTCTGGTCAAATGAAAAGTTTGGGGTAACTTTGTTCAGAACTGAATGCTCTTTCACTTGACAGTTTTTTCTTCTTTTTTAATTAAAGAACATTTTATTTGCCTCTGTTCATTGGACAGACAAGGTTCAGGGGCTCATCTTATATCTGTCATTTCAAAAAGAACGGAAAAACTCGCGCCTGAATATGGACATTTGTATATATGATGTTTCGCCACCCTTCCAGTCATGATACTCAGGAATGATCTTGTCTATGTCAGAATTGAAATCCAAGTACAAATTCAGTAACTTAAGAATAACTCTTGTTACACACCACTTATCCAGCATTGCGAGGGTGTCGGGTTGCGTCAGCTGTTTCCGCCTTATTATTATTGCCTTGCTGGGCCTGGTGCCTCCTAACCGTCCTGATACCAGATGAGATGGACCGGCCTGAGCTTATCTAGATTGAGCACTGACTGACGACTGAAACCGTCATCCGCATCTCCCATAGTTAGTGGATAAAACTACTAAATCTGGCACTAGGCTACAAGGGTTCAGGCTGGAACAATATAATGAATAATTAAATCTCTTTATAAATGCTAATTCATGCCATGGGAAATAGTTTGTACAACCCAAAGAGGTTATAATACTAATATTATGACGTCTTTGGTAAAAGAGTGTCATGATTTGAACGGTAATTGAAGCTAATACAATAGTATTGTCCATTGTGGTAGTCTAACCTTGTGCGTAAAGTGGCAATGTTCAATATATGGGCAGACAGGAGATGGACGACTGATCTCTGTCTAGTCTATGAATAAAAGCAATCTAAAAAAAAAAGCAACAAACAAACAGTCGAAATTCCCTAAAAAGTACATGCTATCCCATTTTTCTCTTAACAGTTAGACCATTTTTGTGCAGTACGACGTTATACGCCAGCACAGATGGTAAGTGTGAAAGAAGGGAATCTGGGCACTGAGTCATTGTAATGAGATGACCGAAAGGTGCCTCGGTACTGTGGGACTTCACAAAAGGTCCGAATCATTTGGCGCACAGTGGGTGGTCTTAGACACAGGAGGAAGTGATGATGGAGAGATGATGGAAAATAAGCAGTGAGAGAGATTCGGAAGACGAAGTTAGCTGACCGTATCTACCGAGTGTCCCCCCCCCCCCCCCCCCNCACCTCCCCCTACCCCTTCCAATACCACGCGCGCATAGAATAGAATTACTTAGATTTAGTTCGAAGTCTAATAAGTTTGAGAGTTGAATAAACAGTGGTATAAAATTTTAATATAATCTATAGGTACCACAACTTGCACTGATTTTGATCTAGATCTAGATGTTATAATTTTTCACAACAACAACAACAACAACAAATGTCAACAAGTGTCGTGTCAGGGTCAGCGTGGTAGGCTGCACTTCGTACATGCTAATAGTGGACATTTACTTTTTATTTTTTCAATTGTGTTGTGACGTAAACATAGCATCTAAATAACTAAACTTTTCAGCATTAGCGGCTGAAATCCATTTGTTGATGAATGTATGAAGGGGAGGGTGGGGCTTCTTAATTGTGTGAATAACCGCATTAAACACAGGGTTGCCGAAGCCGACAGATATGAAGATGCCAACAGCACTTGGCATAAAAATATGCAATTTTTAATTTGGCCCGAAAAAAAAATCAGAAAACTGGCCTTGGGGAAGCGGCGAAAGGGGTTGGATTAGAATTCAAAGGCTTAGACAGGTGCAAATACATGTACATTTGTAGACTCAGAATAGGGGAGGCTTAGCAACTCAAGTATAAACTTTGTGGTTGTTGCAAGGTGGGTAAGGTTACCCTGTTTACTGAATGAAAAGGCTTAAAATGTTAGGTAGCCTGCTTCACTGCCCAAGTTCTCAAAATCCAGTTGGTTTACGGGCATTTTTCTTTGTGAAAATTTAGCATGGGGATGAAAGTGGAGACTGTCACAGAGATACTGAAATGGTTAGAGAGGAACATAGCATAGACTACGTATTTGGGGATTGTCAAGGACTCACAGAGTATATTGACGAAGGTAATGAGAACAAGACAGAGTGACATAAAGAAAGAAAGAAAGAAAGAAAGAAAGAAAGAAAGAAAGAAAGAAAGAAAGAAAGAGGCTGTTAGGGCAGTGTAACTGAGTAAATCAAACGTCTTATCGCTATTTTATTGCGGTCTTGTAGTTCGATATGTCATGGCCAGTCCAATAAAACAACAAAAGAGACTGGAATGAGAGAGTACATGTACTAGGTGACCCAGTAACTTTTTGGTATCGTATCATATATCTCAACCTTGGACTGAGAAGCTATGTCAGCAGAGAGATTACGTTTTCACCATGGTACTGGCCTTTCCGATCATACTCAAGGCGGGATAGTTTTTGAAATAGAAAATTCGACAAGAAAAATACCGTGTGCGTAGTCTAGCTGGGCTTAATGCAACGTTTGAGATTATTATTCTATACATGGTGAAAATATATTGACTATATGCATGTAATTCCGCTGATATCAAAAGAAGGGCGTATCATAAATTTTATTTTGTTTTGTTTTTGTTTGTTTTGTGTGTTTGTGAGGAGTGAGAGTGAGATAAAAAAGCTCTCACATCCATCCATCCATCCATCCATCCATCCGTCCGTCCGTCCGTCCGTCCGTCCGTCCGTCGTCCGTCCGTCCGTCCGTCCGTCCGTCCGTCTGTCTGTCTGTCTGTCTGTCTGTCTGTCAAATGCATTGCTCCCACAGTCTGAGCAAAAAGCTAAGGCTAGTGGCAGGTGGAATGGCTGTTCATAATGGTCCTTGGAACTAGCGGCATAGAAGAACACTATACCATAATAGTCTAGATCCTTTGCTATAAAAAACCTCTATTGTAATTTACGTGCTAGCATAATGGACGAAGTTGACAAGGATTTCGAGAATCATGCACATAAAAGATGTCCCAACTGATCAAGAGATGTGACCTGACATACGATACTACTGTTCACCAGGAAGACGCTATTCAGTGGAGAGTAAAAGATGACGGGCTTTACTATTCATCCATCCATCNTACCATAATAGTCTAGATCCTTTGCTATAAAAAACCTCCATTGTAATTTACGTGCTAGCATAATGGACGAAGTTGACAAGGATTTCGAGAATCATGCACATAAAAGATGCCCCAACTGATCAAGAGATGTGACCTGACATACGATACTTTTGTTCACCAGGAAGATTCAGTGGAGAGTAAAAGATGACGGGCTTTACTATTCATCCATCCATCCATCCGTCCATCCATCCATCCATCCATCCATCCATCCATCCATCCATCCATCCATCCATCCATATGGTCGGCTGTCTTTGTCTCTCCGTCCGTCTGTCCGTCCTTCCGTCCGTCCGCCCGTCTGTCTGTATGTCTGTCTGTCTATGAGACCTTTTATTTGTCAGAATGTCTGTTTGCCTGCTTGTCTGCCTTTCTACTTGTCTGTTAGTCTGCATGTCCGTTAGCCTGCCTGTATACCAGTCTGTTTACCTCTCTATCTACTAGTCTGTCTATTTCTTCCTCTCTCTCACGATCCCTAGACCTCGCGTGCGGATGAGTTTACAGAATATGTAAAAATGTCTGTTTCTTTCTTCCTCCAAATTTCACAAGAAAAACATAAAATGTCCACATTGTATCCCTACGTGTCACAATGGAGACAACTGAAACCAGCAGTTTTGTGAAATGGTCACCTCTGTTCGGTCATTGTCCGCGACATCAGATAACACGGTAATAGAAGACTGTTCTAACCACAAATGGTAAAAAAACACTAGGTAGTCGTTAATTTCTTCATGCTTCTGTGAAAAACTGTGACTAGGAAAACCCGAGAATTGAGAGCATGTGTAGTAACGAGTGAATCTGTTACCACCGTAATAACTACATCAGTGCATTGGTGCTGAATATATCCTTAATAACGTACAACATGCAGAGCCAATATAATTCTTACGATGGTAAGAGATCTCATCGTTAATACGCAAGCTCTGATATAACAACTATGACGAAACTTTATACCCGTTTAATGACTGTGTCTGGGTCTGATTTTGCGCGCCGCTTTGAATCCGCATTCGAACTCTGAAATTTGTTTGGATTCGAATATTTCTATACAGGGATTTTTTTTTAAAAAAGTCGGTTTACAAGAAGTCTCAGTGCCATATTAAAATTTAGGTATCTGATTCTGCCTAAATGCACCGGTGTAACCCTTCAGCTTTACTTAAAATAAAAATACATTATAAAAGATCCCATGCTGACTCTTGTGATGACTTTTTTTAAAATCACTCTTAAGAAGTGCAGGCACAAATTCCATAAAATAATATTCCCCTCCCCTCGGAATTCGAATCCTGATTGGAAGTTGGTAGTCTAATCCAAGCTCTGGATTCAAGTAAGGAGTCAAGTCGTGTGGGATTCGAGTCAGCCCAATCCTATCTTTTACTAGCATTTTTTTTGGGTGATAACGTAAGCCTGTGTTATTTTTGATAGCTCTCGAAGGTTGTGTTTTCGAAGAACCCGGAAGTAAGATTTGTATCAGCTAATATTAGCTTCTTTCTTAAATTGCATCAACTTTCTTGAGATTTAATATAGCACACTGAGTTTTAATGCCCTCCTAAATGTTGTTCCCACTTCCCGATTTCTTTAATTGAATAAAAATCACACAAGAGAAACTGAGATTGAGGTAGAGAGGTAGAGAGAAAGACAGCGTGAGAGTGAAGTGGGACAAGACAGGCCTGCTCCCTACCTGAGTCACGTGACAACGTTTGATCTTAAACAGTCCGGCTGAAGCTGGGTGAATCCTGGCTCTTTCCCATCTGTAAACAAAAGTGGAGTTACAGTCTGCATTGTAAAAAACACCTTTACCGATAACACATGCTGATATTGCCAGATTTCTCTGCAACACTGTGCAGACATGAGAGCCGTCATACTTTTTAAATTAACCGAAGGCGCGTCGCGCTTAGGTGTCCGTGTACATTTTGAGTGCGCATTGCGGTGCAAATTGTGTAGGATACCCACTCGGATAGATACTTTTTTTTTTTGTCCGCCTTTGTGTCAGCGGAGCAGGCTGCTGGACATTACGTTCGAGAAATTTAATTCATTATCCTCTTTCAAAACCGAGGCCCCCAAAACTACCCCTGAGAAATAGATAAGAAATTGCGGCATACTTGGGCGAACAAGGCAGCCAGTGGAGGTACTATTTCATTTCCCAAGCTGCCCGAGGATCTTGCTGTGATAAAATTAAAGCGCCTAGAATGAAACTTGTAACAGTTATAGACTAGATTTTTATTCTTCTGTTAATGTGCTTAACATTTTATCCCACTTTCTTTTCATCCCTTGAATTTATTGGATTTATTTTTTTTTTTGGCCATTTGTGGCTGCCTTTGTTTGGTTCCTGCAACTAGTCTATACAAAAATGGGAAGCCACTGATATGCAAATCGTCTGTTGGAAAATATGAACAGAAATAAATCTACTGCACTCTGCGTTTTGTCGTTCTCGGAATATAAAGGTATTGTTTTTGCTTTTTCGTGCTATTTTGATAGCCAGGCAGAGCAGAGCGAATGGGTTAGAGTAGATGAATGGGGGTGCTTGAAGGATGCTGATAGAAGAAGCTGGGGGACATGACTGAAGATGCGTGCCTGATGGCTCATAATTGTGTAATGTATCATGTAAATTGAATGCTTTTGGCCTTGTTTGGCCTTGTGCCTAAAATAAACTGAACTGAATTGATTTGATAACATTTTCGTATAAATTCTTTATTTTGAACTCTTCTTTTGCTTTTGTTAACCTTGATCCATATGCTTCGAGCCAAAGATTACGGAGCGACCTGTTTAGAATCATCACCCCTTAAGCCCTATAGGATCAGTGTATCTGGTGAGTGATGGATTTTGTAGTAGACATGAGATGTCAAATCTTATCTCGCACCTTCTCTCTGTATTGTAGTGTGGAAATAAATATGTCTCCAGGAAGGGTAGCATGTTCATCCAACTGGCAAAGCATTGACATGGAGAATATGGGCTTTTCTGATCTCAGTATGTACGCTACTCTTTATCGATGAGGAGTCTGCAGGGGTAGACCCCTTGCACAGATTCGTGGAGGGGACGTAACAACGTTTTCAGTCATGACGAAGTAATATGTGATTGTTGCCTCCCTTCCAATTCCAAGAAGTCGAAGATCGAGATTTGATATAATAAAATAACAAAAAAATATGATCTCTCTCTTTCTCTCTCTCTCTCTCTCTCTCTCTCTCTCTTTCTCTCTCTCTCTCTCTTTCTCTCTCTTTCTCTCTCTCTCTCTCTCTCTCCCTCTCTCTCTCTCTCTCTCTCTCTCTCTCATATATCTCCCTTCGACTGCGTTTTCTAAGAACAATTGTGCCGCCCTCTTGTCTAACTATACATCTAGATAACCTTGTTTTCACTCCTCTTCTTCTCTCTCGCTCTCACTTCCTTTCATGCACAAGAGCAAACCCCACATAGACAACAAACAGACAAACAGCGCTGAACCAGTATGTACAAACAGACCTGTTCAACATTGTCACTAGAGCAGGAACATAAAAGTATTCAGATTGATGCAGTCTAGTCATTCATATCAGTTTTGAGATACATAACACACAACGACAACATTCAGCAGAAACCAAGCAAACCCCAAAACACATGGACGATTGAGTTGGAAATAATTTATTCAAGCTTCGAAACGGGAATGTTGGTCAACTGGGACTGTGCTCCAAGTTCATATCAAGCCTTTGCATAAGAATTTCACGTCAAAACCCACACTATTTTCGTTCAATACAATGAAAACAGACGACCATATACATTGTTATTTAGAACAATGGCTGGAAGACGTCTTGGTATGGCTGACTCAGCTAAATTTATCATCGGGAGTTACTCTCGCAAACTCCTTACGATATAAGATCTGTTGAAGAACTTACGGAAGTATCGTACTTTATGCAATTAACTTCATTTTTGGTTTGGATGTGGACATATCATTCCCTTCTTAATATATGTTCGGATCAGTAGCATATTCAGTAGCCATAAAAAAAAAATGTAGTGGATCACTGGAGTGTTGCGTTTATTCAGTGCTTCAGGATATAATTATTCTTTAGCACTTTGTGTGTATTTCTGATACAGATTCCCCTACACTTGTGATGACATGCTACGCATCAAATTACCTGCAGTGCAAACTCAGAGAAAGTTTAATCTCTCCTTAATTATGCCATGTTATTGCTTTGCTGTGTAAGCTGCTGGCTGACCGCTCTGATACCAGGTGGATTAGTCCGTCGCTCTTTTCTTCCGGCTGGGTTGGGTGATAATTCGACACTCACAACATTCGTGGACAGTAATTACGGAGTGCAGGTCTGATTTCCAATCCACAAGGGTTGATGCATCTGTGACATAGCGTTTGCTTCTCTAGGATGTGTTCGTATAGTCTATGTTTTATTTGTTTCGAGCATATTGCATGGGTTATTTTTTTTGTCTTAATTTCTTGACTTGATGTTGAACTTATACAAATTACAATATGTACCTAACTAATTTTTCGGTCTCAGCTTCTATTTGCCTTTGGCTTTTAGATACTGTGGATCCTCCGGGATAAGACCTTTGTAAATGTTTGTGGAAAAGGTCTTAACTGGGAGGGAGCTTTGGTGCCTTAACCGAGGGGTTCCCACTAATATTAGCGCAGGATGATCACAAAATCTATTAGGCGGTTATTAGCCCCTGTTAAAGACCAAGGGGTAGGCGTGGCACTGCCTGCCTCGCCGTGGCTTTCCTTTCGCACCCGTATTGGGTTTACAAAATGGTTTTGTCTGAATGGCATATTTCAGTGATCAAAACTTTTTATTGGTTCTAAGAATCGTGTGATTGAGAGAGATGAGTGGAGAGAGATCAACGTTGTCTCCGAGAAAAGTAAGGTGTATCAAATGAGCGAGGGTGAGTGTTAAAAAAATGAGACTAACATTCAATCTGTCTAATGGAAAGTGCCTAGACATGTCTCGGAGTAATAGACGTGCCGTGAAATCCCATTATTAGCGTCTAATATTAAAATTTGTCAAGTTCTGTGCTGATCAAAGGAAAAGATAGATACTATACTTTTTAAATTACCGATATGGCTGATCTTCTACAAATCGTCTACTTCTAGACTAGACAAAAATTTGGGGAGAGGGTTTTGAGGCGGTGGAGAAGGGGTGGAGAAAGGGAAGAAGTTTTACCAACGGAGTGGCATATTGAACTGTCACTTGTCAGCCAGGCATAGATCCAGATCTATTTATCTTACAGGATTATGATACGGTAGCTTCACTTCGTCAATGTGATGATATAGATTTCAGATTATAAACTGGAGGCATAGTAAAGCCTTTGATAGATACAGATTATACGGAAAGCATTGTAATAATTGCATAAGTTTGTCTGCTGCTGTATATCTTTAGGAAACGTTTAGACTCGACTCATTCGAGTCAAGCCGAATTTTGAAAGTCCAGTATTGAGGTATAAATATAGGTCTGAAAGATATATTTGGAAAGGGGAGGGTGTGGGGACGGACCTTTTGACTTACTTGCATTCGACGATTTCGTGCTTGACTGTATTATCCACTTCATAGATTTAAAGTTTTAGAAGGTTTCACCATGGAATATGGGCATTAACATGATTTATAAGCATTTTGAAAAAACGGTTCTATATGTTTACACCAGGCTCTTACTGATGACTCATACCTGTGTGGAGGGTTTTAATGTGAGTAGAAATGTGCCTGTTTCACTATTTTTACTTTTTTTTTTTTTTGCCATTCCCGAAAATGTTTTTTTTTTTGGCTGTTCTCTTGTCTTTGGACCAAGATTTATAAAAAAAAAGTAAGAAAGATATTGGCTTGAAATTTTGCACACACATGCTACATACAATTGCAAACAACCCCTATCACTTTAATGACTACCTTGCCAAATTTCATAAAGTAATTTATATTCATTATGCTTTTGTACCCCTCTAAATTTGACTCGTTTAACACTGGCATTGTATTTGAAGGGCCATTTAAGGTTGAAATTTTTGAGATAATGCAATAAAAATGGTAGGGTATATTTAAAGAGCCATATTTAGTATGTATAGTAAATTTCAAAGTGATATCTAGCATACTTTTTGAACAATCTTGGTCTTATAGTAACAATGATGACGTCACAATTCACTATGTGACAAAATGCCAATTTTCCACCATTCACACATATTTTGTTGTGTTATGTCTCTGTATAAAAAGTTCAAATGGCATAACAAAAACATAATGTCAAAATACACGCCCATGGTGAAGCCTGCCCTTAATCTACCCCCTCCTCCCTCACAAATGATGTCAAATTCATCTTAAGATCTAGGCATTTCTAGCACTTGGAGAGTCCTGAAATGCAAAATTATTTCCTGTTTCCCATCCATACACGTAATGACTGAAAGTGTTTTCCGTAAATCACAGCTGATTAATGTGTGAAGTTTTAGAATTAAGATAAAATATTGCTGCAGTAAAGCACTGCTTTGGACGCATGCATTCTTTCAATCGATTCCCATCAATCTCTTTCTCTCCCTCTCTCTCTCTGTCTCTCTCTTTTCTTTCTCACTATATGACAAGAAATCAAAAAAGTGTAATTGCTAGGCTGGCCCATCTTCCCCCACTCCCCCCTCCACCCGCCACCGGCGGGACCCATCACTGTT
>JAWQUT010000028.1:741453-753504 GCA_033807755.1 Ellobium chinense | reverse complement strand
CCGCAAAAAAAAAAAATTGATGGTATATGACCCGATTACCATTACAGAGCCGCTGACTATTGGGTTGTATAAGACCTGATGACTTTTAAGAGCAATTGATGCTTGGGATTTTTTTCTTGTTGCTGCTAAAGTCGTTTAATAGCAAATAAGGAAAATTCCATACCTCTGACTATTAGGAGCGGTAGGTGAGGGCTTCCATTATTATCTTTACTTAAGGGGTTCTGATACTGTAATTATTTTGACATTTAATACGCATTGTAAATGCGCTACTTAACAACATCAGGTTTAGCTGCTTCTTGTTCTGGCAAAGTTGTTGGCCTCAAAGTTTTGATTTGCACAATGGAGGATGATGACAGATTAGAAAACAATTTAGCAGGTATTAGGAAAGTCATATCATAGATGAATACGATGGCCAGGAAAACAATCATTTTACTGCCAGGAAACAGAGTTCGAAGTAGACGAAGATGAGATGCTGTAATAGAAGATTTGTGACTTGAAAAGGTGTTCGTGAACCAGAAGAGGACCATTATAGTTTCAAAGTTTGTTCATTCTTATACATGCCATAAGGTTCAAGGGATTTGAGGGTTTAAGCTATGTGTTAGTTAAGTGTTGTGTTGTCCTTCAGCAACATAATTAATGCATGACCATCTACTACGGAAAACGTATACCCATCAAACTATTCAAATCTTACCCACACGAATAAGGACTGGGATCTTTAAAGCCACAGATTAATCATACATAGACTAATAAAAGTATTCGAATACTAGGTTCGAATACTAGTCCCGAGCTCATGTAAGCTACATGCTAACTGTCATCGTATTGATTGAAGGCGTAAACTGGTTACTGAGTTGCAGAACTGACATCTTTGCACTCTGGGCAGACCCATACGTGGTCGATCCTCAGCAGCAAATGACTTATGGTGTGTATGCCGATAGTGCCGGTTACCCTGTGTGTACCCCCCCCCNGTACCCCCCTGTCCCTTCATCACTGTAGCCGTTCCTTTTGACCTGGTCCTCTTGTAATCACAAACTCTTGCAGTCTGAGAGCCACAGTCTCCTCGAATGATATGTCTGCGGATAACAGGCAATCTTTCAGTGACTTTACTATGTCTGCCTTATCCATCCATAATGTCCCCACAGAGGGGTATCACCTGCTTGCCGATCAGTTCTTTCATTATCGTGGACCCCAGCATGTCCTGGACAATAGATCCTTGTGGTATCGTGAAATCTGGAGGTCAGCAGATAGTCCATCCACTCATGTCACAACCATCCATTTAAAACCTATAGGAGCATGGATTGTGAGTCTGTCACAATGACTGCTTTTGCTACTGTGGTCCCAGAGAACCATTTCAGAGCCGCAGTGACTGCCTCCACCTTCATTCCCATTTTGGAAGAAGTCGTTGACTACTCTCCACTCTACTCGGTGATGACCCTGTCTCTCACTGAGAAGCCCTATCCTGATTTCTTGCCATGCAGCACAGACCCATTAGTGAACATGACAGCATCGTCTTCTTTCGAGTTATCAGCAATGAGTTGCTTAATCTCGAGGTCGACTCTCCCAGAGACCCACTTTCTGCATTTCTTGCCAAGGAGATGATTACTTTCTGGAAGTCAGTCATGCGCTATCCAGAGTTGACCTAGTCCTCTCTCTCGACTAAATCTTTCGCTGATGAGACCAGAACAGTAGTATTTTTCTACTTAATAGTATTTTTCTACTTGTGCCATTCATGACATCATCTTTAAATCCTGTGCTGTTGATGTCAGCAGTGTTTTCATGTAGTGGATGTCTCTTGTCCTCCACTACTCATAACTAGCCTTGACCTTGGCAACTATGTCTAGATTTTATTGACATGAGTCCCAGAGTATGTCTTACTGTGGCAGTACGGGCTTCTCTAATGCACCGCAAACGACATGCATACCTTCATTCTGGATATATTCCAGTCGATCATACTGTGGTGGTGACAGCATGAGGATTACAATGCCAGAACTGACCAACGCTAAGACCAACTGATGGTGCAGAAGAGCCAGTCTCTCTATTCCAGGTTCACAGCCGCTGTTGTTCAGCGTTACCATAACTCGTTTGCATCACTGAATTATTCGCTCCTCATGGTGCCTATACAAACAGGCTGCAATCAAAGGTCACCCCAAGATATTTAATTCTGTTGCATTTTCTATGTTATGTCCCTGGACGGTGATGAGAGATCAGCCAAGATTATGTGATTATTTAAAGTGTGACCTCTTGCAGGTTGTCTTGTGAGCTAGACTCATCACTCCACTAAGCGATGGCTTGCATCGTTTCGTGAATGCTTGTAATCATCTCCTGCCTGTCTGGTTCTGTCTTATAAATGAGGATATCGTCTACAAACATTAATATCCTTCCTGGACCATTACATTGAATTTTTGTCACCCTAGCAGTGTAGTTGTGGAATAGCACAGGTGAAAGAGGATATCTCTGTGGCAATCTTGGACATACATATATATGGGGTCAGATGTCCATGATCCCAATAGAAGGGGAACTTTTCTCTCAATCAGAGAAGCTGCGACCCAGTTCACGAGCCATGTATCCCAGTCCACATATATTGATATTGCAGTCTATCAAGGAGTCTTGAATTCCACTTTTTTGTAAGTATCCTCCAGGTTGATGGTCCCAAGCGTAAACAGTTACCTGAGAATAAAACACGGGCTTACCTACATTAATTTAAGCTTATCGTAGGACAAATGATAAGTAATCTAAAGATTACTCAACCTTCTTCCTTCAAAAAAGGACAAAATAACATTAAACTCTGCTAATCTAGATGCTGCTATAATTTTACCCAATAATCTAAAAGGCTCAAAATAACTACAATGTGTGCTCAGCTTACAGTTTTGTAGACAAAACACTCAGATTTTATAAGACCCGATCGCCATTTCCTCAAAAAAGTTATCGGGTCACATGAGACCCAGTCACTCACATAGAGCCACTGGTGATCGGGTCATAATAATATAAGACCCGATCATTGGAGTAAGTAACTAAAGTCAATCACCGCCGCACGGGTTAACTCTTGTAATGTGCAAAACTGCCTCCAAATGTATAGCCATATAATAATAACCTCACTGCCCAAGTTGCCTTCTAACTTCTGTGATGTCACATGAGCTGTTTTATCACACGCTTTCCTTAGTTGGATAGAGCATAAAAGCACATTTCTACATCTGAATCAGCCTTATATGGTAATTCAAGAGTGTGTATCCTGCAATAAAAGGATAAAGTCATTTCTGATAGACCAATACAGCCTATGTCTGATATTTAATATTTCCCAAGTACAGGCTTGTGCGCTCATAAAAATCTTAATGCCATCAAAAAGGTTAAGTGGGAACTATAAGGTCACCAACAAAGAAATAGGAGGAATACCATCAGGAGAGGCAGGAGAGGTTGGACTGGATAGCTTGCGAGGAATACAAAACCTAAGTCTCACTTACGCCACCTCTATGGCACAGTGACATCATTCAGCATGAGAACACAACGGGAAATATGCTTGGATCTAGGTTTGGGGATGTTAGAGCTCAGAAGAAGAGGCTACACTGCTATTGAGTGCTACCTATACCTTTGGTTGCCCTTTACCTTGGCTTTGTAGAGATGCCGTATTTTTCCACTTCCACTATGATGGTGATGAGTGTTGCAATCACTGGCAGCCAGGTGATCATCTCCAGGTACTCCGTTTGCACTCCCGCGACGGTCACCACCATCAGCAAGAATGACAGCATCCAGAACCACCAACGGTACCTGCCAGAGGTATGGTCATGTGAACAGTCGGGAAATGTGTCAGTGTAAGGGTTAACACGTGAAAGTTAGGGGACGATTCAGGCAGTAAATTGCTGTGTAGTTAGTGTCCCTGTGGTGTAGTGGTAGCACGTTCATACATGCAAGTTGAGAAACATTGGGTTCGATTCCTGGTGGGGACAGGAAATTTTCTAGTGTAGGTTTTTTCGGCATTTTCTCTCAAAGTTGATCCTTCACAATAATTTGGTAAAATCCCTGGTGACACACTTTCCTAGATAATATGTAACAATACAACGTCCAAAACATTATCAGATTGGGCTCACATTCTTCCCCCTTAACAAGGAATACTATAAGCCCTGCCACCCGGTTACAGTCAACTTCTGTTTAGTCAAAACTTCTGCTTCTGCTTAACTGCAATGATTTCCACATAGCTAGTGTTTTCTCCAGGTCATATGAGTTGGGGGAAGTATTTTCCCCTTGTGATATACTTGAGGCCAGACTTACAAATTTTGATTTTAGAAAAATGCCCATATATAGCAAAAAATTAGCTCAGGAAACTTTGGAACCGAGTGCAGATTTCCGTGTATAGCAACAGACTGTTAACAATAATGACGAAGCGCTTACAACACACAGCGAATGGGAGCGGGCAGTATATAGGTGTACATAGGTGTCTTCTATAGACTCGTAAAACTGGCGCATGTATTTTGCAAGGAAATGCATTATGTCATTTGTTGCATTTGTCTGAATTTGTGGACAATTACAAACATTGTTAGGCAATGATCAGTTCAATTTCCCCTGGGCAAGCAGTGCTTATTTTAATACCATTACGCTATGCCCCTGATATAAACATGTGGAGCGGTTTCTGATTTCTCCTCACTTACTACAGGCTATACGATCAAAATTTAGGGTACATAATACACATTATTGCCTAAGTATTGGGTAATGAAGTTGATAAAAATTTGTGATTATTCTAGTACAGTATTTAGTAGGGGTTTTTCCTCGTGGTGGGGGGGAGGGGGGGATCTTCATTATTTGCTGCAACCAAGTTTCAAGGCTAAAGAATAAAGGGATACTCAGCAAGCCCTGTTTTGATTGACTGTGAAACACAGAAAGAGCCAACCAAGTGTGAGCTGGGGGGAGGGGGGGTGGTAAGGAGAACTCCTCAGCAAATGAATAAGGATGGATGGATCGAATAGATGTAGATGGTGATCATAGGGTAGGTTCGTCTGGGGTTAACGATCCCCCTCTAAGAAATTAATCATGTTAATTTGCTCATCATGATACATTAAAAAAAATATAAGTGAAAAGTCAAAACGAAGCGGACACCCCCGCTCCCCTCCCCACACACACACACACACACACACAAAACATACGTACGGTGTGACATGATTTAATTTTTTTTTCTAGGATTCGGTATTCCAAGAGTTTACGATAACTCTTAATCTGTAATTAAACAAATTATGGGTGTGTCAGAATATTGCCATTTCAAAAGTTTCAGTGATTTGTAAAGTATGGTGTGTAACAATTTAATTTTTTTTTTTAAGGAATAGGCATTTCAACAGTTTACGACAACTCTTAGTCTGTTTGATAACATTTTATTGGTGTGTCAAAATGTTGTCATTTCCAACTTTCACAAGTTTCGTAAAGTACATTATGTCATGATTTGAAATAATTTATTAAAGATTAGGCATTTCAATAGTTTACCATAATTCTTAATCTGTGTGATAACTTTTTCTTCGGTGGTTCAGAATGTTGCCATTTTCAACTTACACGGATTTTGTAAAGTATGGTGTGTCATTATTTCATATTTTTTCCAAGGATTAGGCATTTCAATAGTTTACAATAACTCTTAATCTGGGATTAGCCGTAGCCGTTATTTATGATTTGATTCACAATGAATAAGATAATTTTTTAAAAAGTGTCTTTGTGGAAAGGGTTATAAGGTTCTAAAGTTTATGTGTCGAGGCATTGGAATGTAGGGTTAGTGATATGAAACAAAGGGGAAACGACTGAGCTTGCAATTGATGCTAAAATTGTGTGAATAGGCCGAGTGGTCAATGAGTTATTGGCGTGTAATATCGTGTAAACAGCTCGGCGTGTCAAGTTCACTAGTCTATGCATTGGGTACCCATTCTACAACACACTTTCCTCGTATTGTGAGCAACTAAGGGTGCATAACTCTTTTTTTTTCAGGAGTTACTGAGGAGGAATAAAAGTGGGTGTTACTCAGAAGGATGGAAAAGGGGGAGGGGAGGGATGTATGACAAATATAGTAAGCTTCCACCTGCCTACACTAACACAAACGTCTTGTTGGGTTTTGGTATCCAGTAATAAATTTCATGTTGTGTTCTGAGTGAACTGGAAGTGTTTCTTGACCTCCTGATGGAGTGAATTTCTGTTTTCCTTGTTGCTGAGACTGAGACTGGGTGCTCGACCCCCTTCCTAAGTCTCATACCCTAACATAGGGACCTATTCACCACCATCATCACCCCAGCTAGACGAACCTACCATATTACGACCACCATCCATCGTCACCATCTACACGATTCTATGCATTCTTATTTATTGTGTTCTTCGGAACCTTCCCACCCGGTTACACAAGGAAATTCCTTTTGTTGACATGTGTGGTGGAGGATAATACAGTGAGTTAGTAGACGGTATGTGACTTGTTATTGTTGATGAAAAAAATGAAACATGAAGATAAAACTTTCATTTACCCCAAAGGGAAACTGTTTCCAATGCCATACCATGTTATACATCTCATTCACAACATACTAGATCAGAACAATATACAGCTGTACATTTGAATACAGAGTTTTACAATTACAATTCATAACTAAGTCATTGCCGGTCATCATGGTGCAGCATCCTGCCCCCCCCCNCCCCCTCCAACTTTAAAAATGATACTTCTTTTCACCCTCAGTGCCTTGTCCAAGGATACTGCAGTGCAAACTGTCCACCTTGGGATAAACCCAAAAAACCTTTGACTTTCAAGTTTTAGATTGTGAGAACTACTCACAAACCACATGACCATGTTGCCTTCTTAGATATTCATGGTGTAATGTGAGTTTGTGAATGCTTGACATAATTAATATGAATCAATGCCAATGTGTGTGGGTACTAGAGTACAAGATAATATCCCTGCAGCAACTGATACCTCTTGGGTGCTTTGACTTTTTCCAACACCACTGAGCCCAGCCCCAGTAAACTCACGAGCATGGCCGTCATCAGAGTTTCTTTCCCTCTAAAGTAGACCCAGACCAGAGTCATCATGACGCCCGGTACTACTAGTGACCGCACATGGCACCTGTCAGAAATACACGATCAGTACTGTAAAGACCAAGCATGGAATCCTAGTGTACTCAAATGACAGCAAAACATCTATTCTAACAATGCAAGTATTCAAAACAGGCTATCAGAACCCAGTCCTTTGCATTCTCATTTCACCTTTAACTCCCCTCTCCCCTGCCTATCCTTCGAAAGAAAAACCTGGGCAGCCAGTACTGAACATCTTCTGACTTTGAGAAAAGTTGCTGCAAAGTTTGGAATTTTAGTTGTGGGACAACAGCATATAATGTGTTTGAATAAAAGAGTTCTCACATTTTTATACGATTATCTTTAAAAAGACCCAGATTGAAGTCTACACAAAGAAGAGGACAAAGTTAACATGATCTATAGAGAGCGCAAATAAAAGATCAGAATTCACTGTGATTGGCAAATGGCATTAATTAATGCTATCGTGTGAAGTACAATATATATATAGTTTTGGTGTGTTACTAGCTTTTAAGCTGTAAAATGATTGCTTTGAAATGAATGCTTGCCATGGAAGAGAATATATTTATGTTTTTTTTGCTAAGATTTCAATAACCTACCCGAGGATGATGATGATGTTGATCATGACATCAGTATGTCTGAAGGTCTTATTAGATCAAAAATTTGCACTACTAAATCAACTTTATTTATCTGTGAAAATATATCTTTTCATGTCTGTTTTAAAGTTCTAAATTTTAAAATTATCAAATGATGTTGATCATGATGGTGATAGTAGTGGTAGTGGTGGTAGTAATAGTAGTAATAGTAGTGGTAGTGGTATGANGGGGGGCAATGATGCTGTTGACAAAACAGGGAGTCACTTGACAACACATAAATTATTACCTGCTGACACGGCCACAACCACTCACGTTGATGTGTGATTCATTAGTTTTACCATGGTGTGGATGCTCACACCACAGATCCATATCTATTCTGCTGCCCAGCGCGTTGACTGGAGCCCCACTGGAACCAGGACATGTTGCTGTGTTGTACTGGTACCCCGCTTTGGTTGTCAATAAGTTAGTCCACCGTCGCTGAGTGTAATTTCCAAGTGAAATTTGCTTGGAACACCCATGCGGGTGTGAGGTTATGACTGTAAGGGTTGGGTCACTATCGAAGGCACTGAGAAATCGACTTAGAGAACAGACAGGCATGTTGTTGAATCTTGACGGCCCAAACATTTTTTCATATAAGTCCATATAGGTGTGCCAATAGTTGTACAGCTTGTTTACCAAGTCCATATCATATGTTTTATGCCTCATAATGCATCGATCATCAGCTATGTCGACTTCCACAATTTCCATTCCACTGAGCTGTGGACAGCTGCCATGATTTTGACTTGGGTCATCGTAGAACAGATAACACACTGTGTGGCTTGCTTCTTGAGAGTCGTAGACAACATGGCATGCTGTCATGATTTCAATCACACCCCACTCCTTGTATGGCACCTCACTATCTCTATCATTTTCTTTTGTGCATTTGAACACCCGACTCACCCAACCACTCCCAGTTCTGGTCATTCCGTCACACCCCAAATTGTCGTAGGAAGGGAACGGCTCAGTGCTGAGGGGGTAGAACTCTGGCCTGTCTTTGCTGGTGAAGTTCACCATTTCACAAACAGTGAGAGCTGCCTGAGCCCGGATCAGTTGCACATTATCATCGTAACGGTAATCAATGGGAAGATCATCCTTCTTGAATTGCCAGACAGGAATGAAATCCAGGTGGTCGCGATTTTTGTCACAGAAAAGTAATGACTGTTGCAGATCATGCTCTCCTCCAAAAGTTATCTCAGATTCATGGCAACCTGGATAAATATACATATATAGCAAATATATACTAACTACACTGCAGTGAACCAACTGGTGTTCACATCACTCGTTAAACACTTTTCAAGAGGGAGAAAGTTGTAAAATAAATTCAATAAATCATGCAAAGCTGTGCCATCTAATCGTTACTACTGTATCTCTTTACCAATGGCTGTAGAACCTGTCTCAAACTAAGATACATATATACTTTTAAAATAGAAATGTTTATATCAAGATTCTCTACAGTAATGTTTAAAGGGACAGTAACCTAGTGATATGCAAAATTTCTAACAATATGAAATGTTTTACTTGTGAAATTCCAAAAAATAGCGCACCCTGATATGAACTGTGTGACCGAATTCAATTTATTGAAGTGTCCCATTAAGCCTCTTCTCCCTTTGTATAGTGTAAGTGGGCCTGTAAGTTCAGAATTGCATGCTCATTTTATCTGGTCTGAGGGGAGGATTTCTATATATGGTAGCTGGCGATACACTGAAAAATATGTTATCAGTCGATCAAATAATTACAGAGGTTATTATTTGCAAATGCTATTTCTCAACGAATAAAATATGTTTTTACTTCTGAAACGGAATTAATGAATATTAAACTTACACACTGAGGTGTTGGCTTCAGGCTTGACAGACATTTTGATACTCGGGTTCACTTGGGAGATTCAAAAACAGTACCATATCTCTTTCTTTGTTTATCCCCCACAAAAATGCAAGCCCCACTTTTTTATACTAGCCCCATCAAAATAATCTCTCCTTTGCGTGTTCATTGGTATGGGTCAGGAGTTTGATATAGAAGTTACCACATATGGAATTCCTTCCGGTCTGAGGGATGATACCATTATGTCTAAGAACTGTGAACAATTTTAGTGAAACAGATCTGGTCATATTTTTTAATGAGGATTCTTTATAGTGGCGAGGCTTTCATACCAGTCAGTGTATATTAGAGATTTATAATTCTGATATTCAGGCAATGCTTGCTCATGTGACTTCACATCCTTTACCACCCCACCAGACCAGATCACTCAATAAATCTCTGAGCAAATCCTTTGAAGTTGGAGTTCATGAGGTTTTGTTGTAACTGTTTTGTTATAACTCTAAATGACATGTCACTGACCCTGGCTCAGTCTTGCTTTTGTGGCCAAGTTAATGGTGTTTCTGGGGTGTCGAGCGTCATGTGATCTATCTCCTAGGTAGAATGGAAAGAAATATAAATCAGCATCTGTATTATCATTATTATGTCTTAAAAGAGAATGAACTCATTAAGAAGGAAATATGGATTGGAAAAGAAGAAAGGGCTCAGTCACACATTGACTTATAAGATAATATACTACACAAGATGTGTGACTTGAGAGATCAGAAGAGACAATATAATAAGTTAGAAGTTAAAATAAATTAAAGAGATAGAAGGTAACAACCAACTTGTTCCTCCCAACCCAAAATTAAACTAACCAACACCCATCAAGGGCTAACCAGACTCAAATCAGAGAAATCTCTCAGGCATTACCCCAGTACTTATAATCATCATCACTGGTAATATACTAAACAGAGAAGTTAAAAAGCCTTATTTTCATTCTGAGAAATTTATTAATAAAATATAGTCTAACTACACATTTCACAGATCACCATCATCATCATCATCATCATCATCCACATCATCATCTTCATCATTCTGACAAATTAATTTTTTTCTGATTCTTTTCTTGGCATGGCAGGGAGATATTATTGCACTTTCACTTTTCTACTTTCCTCTCTTCCTTTTTTCTGCATGCTGTTTCCGCCCATTACAATGAATAATATGTTTAATAACAATCGTAAGGCCAATGATCCAACTTGCGTTAAATTCATGAAAAACAGCCTGGTTCTCAAATAAATCTGTGCTATGAGAGACCACTAGAAGTTTATCCAATGTCAAAATGAGAATTTCATCACACTGTTGCCACCATCATTATAACATAAGAAATTAAAAAGTAAGGCAAGGTTATACTTTCTGTCTAAAAAAAAAAATTAATGCAATTAATGGAAAGTGTGAGTATGAAGATTTGCTATTAGCTGGAAACATGACGTGTGTAAAATCTTGCATGTTAATCGCACAAACCATAAACTAACCAGTGGAAACTATGAGTACGGCATAATTATGAAAAGTCCGAGCAGTGTTCCATAAGTGACACTACAAAGCTCTACCTATCAAAGTTCCTGTGAACCAAAACAAATGGAAGCAACAAAGACCAAGTGTCTTTTTGTGTTATTTCCTTTCCTTTTGTGGTGAGGTTCAGTGGAGGGAACAAAAGATTTCTGTTCATTCTTTCCTTTGAATATAAAAATTATATTCATATTATGTGTTACATCCAACATGTAAAATAGCCTATTTCATGAACTGGGTAATTACACCCCCCACCCCCAATTCACCATATTCGAGGGGTGTCTGCACAAAGGACTTATTCCTCTTATAACAAGTTTAACAAGTTTATTTCGAACAAGCCCAGACCACAGCCGTGGCACATGAGCAAAATACAATATGCAACGGGACAGCACATGACATTTTAAGGGCTACAGCTACTAACATCACACATGTTCACAAAGCATTGTTACAGTCACGTGCATTCACAACGTTCTCATACATTTCACATTTAACAATAATATGTAACACTCACTTTTACTAATAATTATTCAGTCCTTATACACTTCTGTTCTCTTCTAAATACTTAATAGCTATATATACATGTTATTGGAATGTTTGTAACGCAACTTCAATGAATTTAGCCAATTTAACTAAAACATTCGTTTTCTTACTCTCAAACAGCTCCTTTGCCTTAAACATGTTGGGTCGTACCTAATATCTTCTATCCAAAAATCTGTGCCGTTCAGTCATTAACTGTTCACATTCAAATAAAACATGGAATTCATCTCCTAGACTACTGCAGAAATAAGATTTTCTATTCTCTAGCTCTTATATAAATCGTATAACGATACACGTAGGCACCCCTCGTATGTCCAACCCACTGCTCATTTCATGAAATGGGCACTAAAACTTTGCTCAATATTTGAAATGGACAGTATTTGTAGTATGAAAAATTATTTTACCTTCACAGATGTTCATATACTAAAACATCACATGCAGCTAAAACTTAAAACAGATAGTAAGGAAGAGATGAATAAAGTGTACACAC
>JAWQUT010000028.1:709704-727090 GCA_033807755.1 Ellobium chinense | reverse complement strand
GGTTACAATACATTTCCCGAAATTTATTTAATCCTGTCATAATCTTGCCATACGATTCCCGAAAAAGTAGTATACATTTCCCGAAAAATCTCTCCTTCTCTTAGCCAAATGCATGTGACAATTTTTAGCAGGTTTCGATTTGGATATTAATTGTAATGTGTTGATTTCTTATTGTTAAAAGTCGCTGTTAAAAATTAGTCTATTTACAAGTGGGCAGGCTGGTGGCGCATGGCCATTTGATGCACATACGTATCTGGAGAGGATTTTTTTTCAGCATATATGATTGTTGTAGTTCCTTCAGGAAAGCTTCACTATCTTTTGCGCGCTTGGATTGCAGAATCGCATTGATTTGCACGGGCAGAACAGTAACTTTTGCCAATTGTTTCACTGTAAACATAACTGTAGTCTACATGTAGAACGAACACGAGGGAAGAAAATAAGCGAGGTGTAAACACCTTAATAAACAGGTCTGCCTTTTCGGGAATCGTAAACAAAATTTCGGGAAATGAAACATTGGCACTTGAGAAACGTTTTTCGGGAAATGTAAAGTCTAATGACGTAAATTTCGGGAAATGTAATGCTTCCAGCTGATGTCATTACTGAACGTGCCCAAACATGTTCACCTAACACATTCTAGTCTGGCCACTGTTCGCAGTAACCCAGAACGAAGCCCGGACTTCATCACCGATTATTATTCTTGCGGTGAAAGTGGCCTTTACATGTAGCTTATCATTAGCACCATAGGTTTGTTGACAAAACTATACTGGATACTCAGTGTTGGTGAATGCTGTGGTGTCGGGTGCTATGTTAGCAACTTGCGCATGGGGGAAGTAAACATATTGGTTCATCCTCCTCCTCTTCCTCATCCTCTTGGTCCATCCTTCTCATGGTCAACCTTTCTCCTCCTCATGGTCTCTCCTCCTCTTTCTCCTCATGGTGCATCCTCCACCTCATGGTGCATCCTCCACCTCATGGTGCATCCTCCACCTCATGGTGCATCCTCCTCCTCATGGTGCATCCTCCACCTCATGGTCCCTCATCCTGCTCCTCATGGTCCATCCTCCTCCTCATCATCATCATGGTCCATCCTCCTCCTCCTCTTCATCCTCCTCATGGTTCATCCTCCTCCTCCTCCTCCTCCTCCTCATCATCATCATCATCATAATCATCATCATGGTCCATCCTCCTCCTCCTCATCATCATCATGGTCCATCCTCCTCCTCCTCCTCATCATCATCATGGTCCATCCTCCTCCTCCTCTTCATCCACCTCATGGTTCATCCTCCTCTTCCTCCTCCTCCTCATCATCATAATCATCACCATGGTCCATCCTCCTCCTCCTCCTCATCATCATCATCATGGTCCATCTTCCTTCTCCTGGTCATGGTCCTGTCTCGGACAGTAGCTAACTAATGTCAATTCAATGTAATACTTTGTTCTATAAAGGCTATTCCTATAAGAGAGTAAAGTTGAAAAGAACATAGTATGCCAGCTCTGAATTGGGAAAATTGTCCAAACTAGTCTGGAAATTTGTCAAACATTAAGATAGTAATGTGTAACTATTAATCATATCTCCGACGTATGTTATATTTTTTCTTTTTATTTCACCCTTGTATAGAAACAAAGAATTATTTTCGTACTTTATTCTGTCGTTGTTAAATATAGGCTTCTTCCAAATTTTTAATGTTTGCAATTATACCTTATCCAAGTCCTTAATGGGTGTCTCCACTTTTTTTTTTTTTAATTTTCTGTGACCAGATACTAATTGAATAGAAAGGCCGCTTTGAAAGGTAAAGTATCCTCTTGCAATTTGTAGTCAGAATAATGGAATAGTTCTCCATTCTTGTGTAGTATCGTGTATAAGTCTTCCCATCTACTGATGCAAAGCCCTCTTGTTTAATACTTTTATTATATCAAATCCTCCATTTTCATAGTCGTAACAAATTGTGCTGCGTGATACTTTTTCAGATGCCTTTGTACATGTACTAGTAAGTCTCCTCTTCCATTATGATTTAAAGAATAATATGTTTATTATAGACATACTATGCACAGCGATCCAAATCTAAATCAATCGAGAAACATTTGAAAATGGCAAACTTTCGAGGACATTGATTATTCCAATAATAGAACGATCTTTATATGTTTAAAAAAAAATAATAATCTTCTTAACGTGACCAGTTTTTCTTCAAGCTGTGTGACCATGAGGATTAGGAGGATGGATCATGAGGGAGGAGGAGAATGGACCATGAGGAGGAGGAGGAGGATCGACCATGAACAGGAGGAGGAGGAGGAGGAAGATGGACCACGGGGAGGAGGAGGATGAACCATGGGGAGGAGGAGGATGGACCATGAGGAGGAGGAGGGACGAGGAGAAGGGTACAGTATTTTAATCTGCAGGAAATGTGTCACCTTACCTGGAGTGATTGTCGCTTACACGTGAATTTGCTTACATACAGGGTGGTTCGTCATTCGTCAAAAAGAGCCGAACAAGAGCATAGCATGTAAACAAACCGACCTGTGAGCGACAATTGTCCCCAGATCACGTGTAAAGTTGAAATTACTAATTGTATGGGCGGGTAATGGTACTCTTGATGCATCATTTTAAAAAATGTTTTTATTGAAAATGCCCGTGGGGGAAAGAACACACCTTAAAGTAGGCCAGCGTCAATAATTCTGTTTAAAGACACTGCGAGTTTTTTTGTTTATTGGTTGGTTTATTTCTTTAATTCTTTAACATAGAGACAAGACGTAAACGTGAGAAGGATACATCATATATATGCTTCTCTTACTATCAATATAATACGGAAACAGTTCTGTGGATGTCTGTTATATACATTGCAGAAGTCATTTGATTTGCTTCACTACAAATAGCAATGTACAAAGCTAGGCCTAACAAACTGCTTTTGTTGTTTTTTTTTTCACTACATTTTTATCAAAATCGTTCTCACTCTTGGTCGTTCATTCACTGAGAGCAGACGCATTGCATTCACGAAAGCACGATTAGTATTGCCTTGATATCTTGTTCTTGTGTTACTTGCACGTTTTTCTGGTTTGTGTATAGTCTAGTTGTTCTTGGCATTCATAAAGTTTTTTTGTTTTTTTTCTTTAGATTCGATCGTATTTTATTGCTCAGAGCTAAAAATCCCGAGGTTTTTGTCCCTTTCGCCCTATATATGGATCTGGAAGAATACGCTGAAGGCGTTAAATTCCTTCCAAATTTGAAGACAAAAGCTGATGTGCGAGAATGGGGAGGGAGGATAAATTCTCTGCCCAGAGAACAACAAAAGTCGGCAAAGCGGGCATTGCGCAGGAAATGGAAAAAATTTCATGGTGGAAGACGGGTATGTAGGCTATCTCTTTCTGGGCAGCTGATTAGCCAAGGGGGGAGGGGGGGGGGAGGGAGGCCTCATATTAATGTTGGGTGCATCAAATAAATATGTTGGTGATCAATGAAAGTAGAACCACATCCTAACGCATGGCTACAAAATGGACAACAATGAACATCATCAGTCTGGCGGCATCATCGTCATTAGAAACATAATCATCATGTTTAACTTGCCATGTTCGACTTGTCATTTTTAACTTGTTAATTATCATTTTTTCCTGATCGTGCCTTTGAACTATACTGAGCTCAATTAGAAACGCATCACCCGGGACTTTACCTTTTTACCATTTATTGATATCCGATTTTTTAAATAAATGGAACACCGACTGAGGACATCTCTGACTACTCACTACCTTAGTTTGGCCACGTGTGAGTTCGAATTTCGATTGACGGTGTCGAATGCATCTTTAAAGTCTTTTGACACTAAAAAGTTTACTGATGAATAGAAATCACTCAAATTTTTGTCACATATTCTTCGGCTCGTTGCAATTAAAAGGCCTACTTTTTTTTGCCGAATCAGTTTCAATTTGCTCTCGACTTAATGAAGCCGATTGAAATTTGTGCATTGGTCTCAACCAAGCTGGGTTTTCCTCCAGACAAATAGCCAGGAGGTTAAATTGCAATCAGTCTACTGTTATTAGACTTGTGCAACGCTATCAGCAAACTGGAAGCGTCGCTGATAGGCCCAGACCTGAACAACCACGGGTTACCACCCCTGCGGAGGACCGGCACATTGTGCTTTCTCATTTGCGGAACAGATTCCTGCCAGCTTCAGTAACGGCTAGGGGGCTTCGAGGGAGACGTGGGCCTTTTGCCCCCAACACTGTAAGAAACAGGCTGGCCAATGCAGGACTTCGTTCAAGAAGGCCGTATGTGGGTCCTCCACTGACGCCTCAGCGCCATTTGCGACGCCTCCAGTGGGCCAGGAATCACCTCAGAATCACCCGACTTCAATGGGATAGCGTACTGTTTACGGACGAAAGCAGATTTTCAGTGTCAACAGCAGATGGCCGCATTCGAGTATGGAGACGGGCTGGAGAACGCTATGCTGATTCCTACGTCCTTGAGCGAGACCGCTTCGGAGGTGGAAGCGTTCATGTATGGGGAGGCATCAGTTTCCACCACAGGACCCAGCTATACGCGTTCCAAAACCGTGTTACAGCACAGGCGTACATTAATGAGGTTCTTCGGCCTATCGTGGTCCCAGCTTTTCAGACCCACAACGACCTTCGTGTTCTGCAACATGATAATGCCCGCGGCGCCCTCACACTGCAAGGATCACAACTCAATATCTGGCACAGCAAAATTTCAATGTCATGGACTGGCCAGCCTTTTCACCGGACATGAGCCCCATTGAGCACATATGGGACACTCTGGGCCGGAGAGTTAGGGATCGAGGGCCCTTTGCCAATATGCAGCAGCTGGAGGCCATCCTGATCCAGGAGTGGAACAATCTGCCTCAGCACTGCATTCAGACTGTGGTCAGGTCCATGAGGAGGCCGATCACAGCTTGTATTCAGGCTGGTGGAGGCCATACGCGGTATTAGAGTTGGGGTTCTGTGGCCAAACATGAAAATTGATGCGTTTGCAAAAATGAAAAATAGGGTAACTTTTTCAAAAGTGAAAAAGGTTGGTGAAAAATAACGTTTTGTGGTGGGAACTGTGTTAGTCGAGTACAACATTGGACAAAGAACGAAAAAACACTCACCTTTTGAACCTTGGACCTAAGAAATTTTGGTAAGAGATGAAAATCTGGGTGATGCGTTTCTAATTGAGCTCAGTATATAATTCATATCATGTCTAGATGTGTTAAGTCATCACCATAGATGAAACCACAGATACGTTATACACATATTCATTTAGTAGATCAATTTCATTTTATTATATGGTCGTTGCCAGTTGAGCAAACAGTGATTTAAAGCAAATTTAAAAAAAAACATAAATTTACTTGCAAGCAGCATGCGCGTTTGTAATGTTTTGTACGTGTGCATGTATTGCATTGTTTCAGTTTTTACTGCGTGAGATTGCATCCTCCTCCGTGTATTGTGTGTGTGCATGGGGGTAATAAAAAAAAAGAAGGAAGGGGGACATGCTCTAAATCCTTTTCCACCTCCACGTTGGTGAGCAAGGGTAACGCATTCCGTGTATTTTGTCTCCATGCTAGTCAAATTCACGATGTGGCGAGCGGAAGAGGTGTAAAAATTAATTGTTAAACTTTTTATAGCAGAGGCCAAGCGGCAAAAATCTACGGACAGATTGCCTAAATGTTCTCCCAAAGTGATTATTTCCACCCCTAATGAAGGTGCGCCCCTTGCTGATTTTTTGAAAATTATAAAAAGTTTAAGGCCCTTTCTAATAATCATTGAAAGTATCGACAGGGAGAACTTTCGTTCGACCTCCTATTTCCTAATTTGGCCATATCACAAAAATCAGATGGGGCATATTTCAAAATTACTTTTCTTTTTTTTAAGCACAGTGAATAAGTACATTCAATAAATAAGTTTTGGACCCCGCATACTGTTATAGCTTGTTCTTTTTCTAACTCCCACGTTAATGCTGCGATTGCTGTTGAACCCTCTATTCAATCTTCTCCGTTTTTTGCCTGCAACCTCACATTGGTACTGACCCTACACATTTTTAATATAATCTTTGTTATGCGTCTTCAGAAAAATTCTTTTCGGCGACAATTCGTTTGTTCTCCGACACATTCCGACCACATTCCCCTTCACGCCTCTCCGCCCGNAGAATGTCAGCTGTATGCAGTTCAGATTTGAATATATGGGGTATAAGATTTATATCACACGTTTTATTATTATAATCTTGATTATTTTTAAAGCACAGTAGACTTCACTTAACGCAAACCTATTTAAGGCAAAATTTGTTTACACGACAAAAAAAAAGTCCTCACTTTGAATGCTGATAGTGTTTTCACCCCCACATGTTGACAACTCACGACTCGACACGGTCAGTAAGTGGGCATTCTTGTTTGAGTTCATAGAAAAAAAGTGTTGCGGTCAAGCATGCAATTCATGTACTGTGCACCACCGTTTCGAAGTAGTATTTTTGAGTAGCTTTGCGGCTAATATTTTATATGAAATATATAACAATTTTCAACATGAATTCCTCTAGAATTAAACATTTTTTTTTCGTCAGGTATAGACTATGTCATTTGAAGGCTGTAGGCAAACTTCTATCCCAATCTGTGTAGTAGTCGCGAAATTATAGCTTCCTAAAGAGAGGCGGTCCTGGATGAACGAAGTATAATAATAGCTGAATCAAAATTAAAATGCTAGGTCAAAGAGTGTTTTACAATTTGGCACATGTACGAGTAACATGTAACTAAAAGAAGTAGAATAATAGAGGAATTGATAATACTGGAGCTGGGAGGGATATTTTACACTGGCATCCTCTCCCCTTCTCCACCAGTTTCCGGTAACCCAATGTCCTTCTGTACTATCACAGATTGACTCCCAAAAGTCATTATGTGATTTTTTTTTTTGGGGGGGGGNTTGGGGGGGGGGGCGTTCTGTGATAGAGGGGAACACTCTGTGATATCTCAGAATGACCGTGGGAAACACTTTGTGATATCACAGAATGAACGAGGGGAAAATTTGTGATATCACAAAGTGACCGGGGGGGATACATTTCAGGGTAGACACTTTGTGATGCCACATCGGCACCAGTTCTCAAAAGACTAGAACTTTAGTCCCAAGTTTGCAGTCTTGATGCAAACATGAGAGCCGTTCCACCTCCGACGCCAACTCCAGTCACTTTCAAAGGGCGGTCGAATATGAATGGTGATAACTGCCTACTACTGTTACCGCTATATTGAACGTTGACATAGCCATGGCTCTCTGCCACTCTTCCAATTCTGGGTTGAATCGTTGCTCTTTCCCAGCTATCACCGACAACGCCAACAACAGCGCCAGCCAAACGCGACACAATTTCTGACTCTCCAGACTGGGTAGCCATTGTAAGAGCAGTGTTTCCAAGCATATTGTGTCCTTGTACGCTGGCACCGTGTCCAATACGTTGTGGAGGTCTCAGAACAGAAGCATACATAACCGAGTTCATGACATTAGCAATATCAACATTTGCACCGCCATCTTGGGGAGCGAAGTTCATGGTGGCACCTATTTTGAACAGTGAGTTAATACATTCAATATTTTTGGACTTCAGTGCAAAGACCAAAGCCGTTTTTCCATCACGATTCATAAAATTGACACTGGCTTTCAGTTCGATCAGTTTCTTCAAGACAGTATGATCACCTAACTTTTCAGCCAACATTAGAACTGTCATGTCTTCTTTGTCTCTCAGATCAATATCCGCCCCCGAATTTCGCAAATATTCCACACAGTGAGAATGGCCATGGAGTGTAGAAAACATGACGGCAGTGAACCCATCATTGTCGTATGAGTGACTGTAGACAATATGATGTAGTCTTCCACAGCAGCCAGCATCAATGCAGTTCTTCTTTCTTTGTTTACAACGTCTACGTTTGCAGCATACCTTATCGAAGTGTTCAGACACTGCATCTTTCCACTCTGCGATGCCAACATCAGCGCCGTGAAACTGTCATTATTCATGATATCGTAGTTGGCACCGGCATAAAGCAACAAATCAAGACACACATCATTATCCTGCACTGACTCCATCATGACTGCAGTCAGTCCCTGGTTGTTTCTGTTGTCCAGATGTGCATCAGCATTTATGAGAAATTCTACACAGTTCCGATGCCCCCTCCGGGCAGCAGACATCAGAGCTGTCATCCCTTCGTTGCTTGTCGAGTTCACAGTAGCACCCATTGATACAAGACTTTGGATGAAATCAATGCATCCACTTTCGGACGCGAACATCGGTGAAGTTTCTCCGGCATTGTTGGTTTGGTAACAGTTGCCCGCCCTGAGAAGAGGAAGACAATCCAAAGTGCCTTTCCATGCTGCAAACATTAAAGCTGTATTGCCATTCAGGCCTGGCTGGTTGACATTAGCACCTGCTGCTATCAAATTCTGTAGTGCGGGCGAATCATGACGTTCAATTTGCTGTCATCAGCACGGTTTTCATGCCAGATGTTACACGATCTATCTCCATATTTGTCCGTGACAAAAATATCCTGATAAGCACTCTGAATCCGTGGTGAGCACACTTTATCTGGGCATCAACCTTCCAGTTTTCATCCATTTTTTGTTGATCTAACGCCTCTGCTGTCTCAACAAGACAGGAAGGTTAGGCCCCAAAGGAAATTCCCGAGGAAATTTAAATAGTATGACATTCTCGCATCCTCAGACGAGCAGGGCGGCCAGCGGAAGTACTGTTGATTGTCGAGCTACCGACGACTACTTCTCCTGAATGACAGTACCACCCTACATGTTGAAGATGCCAATGTTTTTTTCACTGTTAGCTATGTTAGGTTCTATACCTTACATTAACTTATCCAGGGGTCCCAGGCCAAACTACTTTCTAAACATGTTGTTTAGCTCTTCCTCCAAAGTTTGACACAAAGAAAAATGCCCCTAAACCAATAAGATTGTGAGAACTTGGGCAGTGAAGCAGGCTAACTAATATTTTAGGCATTTTTACTCAGTTAACAGGGTAACCTTACTCACCTAGCAACAACCACAGAATTTATACTTCAGTGACTAAACCTCACCTTTTCTGTCTATATATGTATTTGCACCCATCTAAGCCTTTGGAATTCAAATCCAACCCCTTTCCCCTCTCCCCATGGCCAGTTTTCTGATTTAAAATTTAAAATTGCATACCAAAATGCCAGGTGCTACTGGCATCTTCATACCTACACACGACAAACTTGACCAAGAAAAAAAAAAAGAATGCAGCAATATAGTTAGGAAGTTTTACCACACCCAATCATGGTCCTGATTTAGCTCCTTTAGATCATCATCTGTTTGGGTCCTAAAACGACATCCCACAGGAGGCGATGTACAGTAACTCTGCTATTCAACTCTGTTGACGCGGTTGTTGCAGAGATGTTAGGATAGCTACAGGTTACACACGCCTAAATTATTTTCCTATATAACACTAGTAATTCAAAACTGCTCTGACCCCTCCGCTAATTTTCGTTCACCATTCCCACTGAGCAGTAGTACAGATGACTAGGCCTACTTAACTTTCAAAAATGACTGGGTCTGAGGGCATCTTGACGAGTTAACTTCTGAGCCCTGCCTTATTGTTTGGACCTCCCTTCATCAAGACCCACTTGGAACCTCAGGCTATTTTGAGAGAATAGTGGGAGCTAACTTTGCATGCCTATTATTTTTGTCTAACCTCTGACCCCAAATAGTGCTGTTGTAATTTAATCTACAATGGTCAGGGAAGCAACAAATGCATTAGGACAGGCCACTGCAGGGTTCACTAGGCTCATAAGGGGGAGAAAAAAATTGCCCGCAAAATACATGGCGCGGTTTCCAAATTCTGCATATACAATGACAATGTGTGACCTACTACAGTCGCTTGATGGCGAATTCTTCAAGGCGTGTATTTATGCGATCTTTTACCGGTGAGACAAGTGCAAATGAACGGTTTCATGGCAAAACGCGTTATCCACCAATATGAATTTTTTTAGCTTATTCTACATACTTCATGTAGCCGTAGGAGTATTAAGTAAACATGTATATTTCCATTCCATAGAAAGACATTTGATCAACATTATTTAAGACTTAAATTTCGCCTTTCACATAAAAATATGCTTTGTATCTGGTCTGTTATGCCACAACCCCCAAATAGTGTATAATGCGTTTTGCCATGAAACCCTTCAACTATCTTGGTGGTGTCTGTGAAGAAATATAGTAGAGTAGTTCCGGTAACCCATGCACAATATTTTATTTGTTTCATGAAAAAGCATGTTGCATTAGGGTCATTCCATGTAAAATGTTACCTGTAACCCATGCACAATATTTTATTTGTTTCATGAAAAAGCCTGTTGCATTAGGGTCATTCCATGTAAAATGTTACCTGTAACCCATGCACAATATTTATTTGTTTCATGAAAAAGCCCGTTGCATTAGGGTCATTCCATGTAAAATGTTACCGGTACCCATGCACAATATTTTGTTTCATGAAAAAGCCTGTTGCATTAGGGTCATTCCATGTAAAATGTTACCTGTAAACCATGCACAATATTTTATTTGTTTCATGAAAAAGCCCGATGCATTAGGGTCATTCCATGTAAAATGTTACCGGTACCCATGCACAATATTTTTTTTCATGAAAAAGCCTTTTGCATTAGGGTCATTCCATGTAAAATGTTACCGGTAACCCATGCACAATATTTTATTTGTTTCATGAAAAAGCATGTTGCATTAGGGTCATTCCATGTAAAATGTTACCTGAGGACCAAGTTTCAAATGCAACTTGCTATAAAGCAAGTTGGTGCATCATTGCGCAGAATAATTGGAATGACAGTATTTGGTAGATTTTTTTCCCTGTGCATGGTCATGTGCAAAGTAGCTTTCTTCGTTAGAATATTGTGTTACCATTGTGTCCCATCAGTTACCAAGTTTTGTCCCATCACTTACTCAGAAAGACGGCTCTAGTGTGCTAAATTATTGTTGTTGGATAAAATTGCTTTATCCACATGTTATGATGCATTATTTCAATATATGAAAATATGTTTTTCCATTATTAGTGATTGAATTTAAGAAATTTTGCTACTTTGAGTTACCATATAAAAACGAAGGTACTCTTTCTATCCCATCAGTTACCAACTCTATGAGGTGTGATTATATGAAATTCAATTTATCTCTTAAGTCAGATGTTAGTTTTGTCAGTTAATTTGCCGTTACTTTTTTTTATTTGTGTAAAGGAAACTAAATAAAATGGGTTATACGTAAATCTGCAAGTGCTTTTTGTTTGAAAAGTATTGTCTAATTGTCCCGTCAGTTACCATGGAATGACCCATTAGTCTCTCTCAGTCATGTGTCGCTGCATGTTAGCAATACTCATTCTGTGGCGCAGTAAGTCTGGGTGAGTTTAGTCAAACAAAAAAAAAAGCGCAAGGCTCGTTTACTGGCCTTTCTTCTTTCTCAGCCTTGATTTTCCTATAAATAATTTATTTTGACAGTTTGATGCCTTCTTTCGGCTCTCTCGTCATCTCTTCTATTTCTGCTGCTACTGCTACCACTACTACTAACTACTATTACCATAACAATTAACAACTATAATAACAACGATAACAACAACAACAACAATTATTACAACTATTATTCCAGTTGCAACATGCCTACTACTTCTGCTTCTGCTGCTGTTCTTGTAGCTTCTCTTGCTGTTGCCGCTGCTACTGCCACCATGAATACCGCTGCTGCCGTTGCAAATAAATTTTAGATCTACTATCTTGCTTTTCGGACACCTTCGAAAAGCCAGCAATAAATAGGCCCTTTTCCCTTTGCACCGATTTTTTGAAGGGGACGTAACACCGTTTTCAGTCAAGACAAAGTCACAAAGGATTATTGCCTCCCTTCCAAGAAGACGCAGCGCGAGTGTTGCAACAGAGATGGAGCAGAATTCGACCTCATTGCTCTCTCTCTCTCTCTCTCTCTCTCTCTCTCTCTCTCTCTCTCTCTCTCGCTCTCTCCTTTCTTCTCTCTCTCGCTCCTTTCTTCTCTCTCTCTCTCTCTCTCTCTCTGTCTCTCTCTCATTGCCCCATAAACATCGTTGTCCATGAGCACCTACGCAACCCACCGCTATGTCGTTGTAGATCTAGATATTCTTGTTTTTACTCCTCCTCTTCCTCCTTCTCGCTCTCACTATCTTTCGTGCCCAAGGGCGAACCCCATACAAATTGACTTACAAACAGACACAGATAAACAAGCGCTGGACCAAAATGAACAAGCACAGCACCATTTATTTCTGATACAAAATTTGCACGCTAATATAAATTTAATATCAAATAAGATAGTAACAGTAACGATCAATAAGAGAGGGTGGTCCACAAATCAGCGACCAATAAAAAGAAAAGTACAGTTAGCTTGGGACACGGCATTCTGCCGGCCGACAAAACAGCGATAATAAATAGAGTCAGACAAAACGGTAAAATTGTTCAATCAAACTAGCTCTAAACTGAACTCATAAAATAGGGCAGGTCAAAGCAGCGTATAATATAATAATAATACTCTTTAGATAGCGCCTTGTCTCCTAAGATCTCAGTTTAATTGTGGAACTTTCCGCTTACAAATATAGGACTCTAGGGAAAGAAAGAAATCAATCTACACAAGACTACATAAAACATATCAAAATTCTCCATAATAGAGTAAAATGCTGTTTAATAAACCTGACTTGACCAAAACTATTTATTGACATTTTGGTAATCCAGTCAGTTCTGCATAATCACAAACTCTTTCAGTGCAAGAAAAATATGACAATTGAGCAAAGCGTACAATTAAACGTAGCTGTTTGTTCTGGAATATTATATGATCTGTTTTCTAAAAACTGTGTTACACTGAAGTAAAAAACAACAATTATTAAAATGACCCAGTTATGTAATGAATCAATAATTATTCCTAATATGGATCTGGATCAGTGAGTAAAGATGTTATAAAGAATCTAAGCAATTATATTATAAGGTCTACATTGCTAAGTGCAGGGCAGATATCGGCCTTTGTTATTTTTGTGGTGGGATATAAATTATAAATTCAAATAAATGTGCATCAAAGCTGAAAGGCAATAGGCTACATAATGCTTCAATTCTGTATTAACTAGCAGTTACAATAGTGAACAAGAAAACGAAGTTATACTTTGTAATTTCTGAGAACATTTGGTGCCTTGACCTATGGGATTTTCTAAAATCGTTTTTATTGTTGATTTTGATCTATGGTGGTCAAAGCAATGGGGTCAAGTGAGGATAATGCTTTCTAGTTGTTGTTGTTGTTGTTGTTGTTGTTCTTGTTCTTGTTCTTGTTGTTGTTTTTGTCGTCATTGATGAAAATGTATCTTCACTGACTTTGCCTCGCAGTCTCTGGTAAGCAAGTTATTGTCCTTCTTGTCTTTTGGCATTGTCCTGGACGGAAGAAGAAGAAGGAAGAGGAGATATAAAACTCCTGGGTTAGAGATTGAGCTGTTTTTTCAGGCGTTCCTGTTGTTCTTCGCTTAGGTCCATGGCTTGATCTGACACATAGGTGATCTGAGATTCGTCAAGCACCTGTAGGACATACTTTGGAATCAAGTCGCGCTGGGATTTCTTTACTAGAAGCACCACCTTCCTTGGGTTGGTATGGTCTGTGAAATAAGTGGCGTTCTGAAAAAGAAAAGGAAGAACAGAGGAAGGAGATAAAAAAAAATAAATTTAGAGCAAGCTTGTTAAGGACTAAACCTGCTGACTTGAAGGTTATAAGAAAGGATGAGCAGATGAAGGACTGGCACATCTGATTCAAAGACAGACCAACTGCGTGCTGGATACTGTTCTTTAATTTAATTCACTGCATTTCATATTTGTTCGCCCGTATTATAAAGCGATTTTTTAATTGTAAGGACAGACATGGGATGGGCTTGTGACTATTGTGTCTGACCAGTGTATAGAGGCGAATTAAAAAAAAAAAAAAAGAAGAAGTGCTTTTTGCATGCAAAGTTGCGCATCGAAATGCTACGTAACATATTTTTTTTCCTTTTGTAGGCGTTAATCTTATGAAAACTTTTCCTCAAAATATAGCTGTTACTACAAAACCAAATTTCACATATATATACATTATCTTACAGAGGCTACTTACAGGGGGATTTCAAGATTCGTGCCACAAGAATACGTTTCTTGGAACTGAGGGAAGGGGATGTACCTCAAAGAGATATAATAAGAATTAAACTTGTAAAACGAAAGGAAAAAAAAATGCCTCTGAGTTTGCGCATTATTTTGTCCTAGATACATGCGTGAAATCTAGTGGTGAAATAACAACTGTATTTTGAAATAGTTTTCCTAAGTACAACACCTGCAAAATCAAAACGTGCAATACCGAGAACGTGAAATGTACTGAATTAGACAAAGGTTGAGTGCGCCATAGTGCTGCACGATAATCTGCAGTAGCAGGAAAGTAGATTCCTTAAATAATTTATTGGGGAACTGGTAACACAAAGATCTCCCATTTTTATTCCTATTTACGGCGTGACTATAGAGCAAAACATCACCGAACATTTTTTTTGTCTCTTCTCTCGTATTGTTAATCGCGCGGATCTGAATCCACCCAATTTGCTGTGTCACGACTCAGTGTTCACATCACCACAGAAGGGAAAAGGAGTCTGTCTACGTCACGATTTGTCGTTTGGTGTCTAATCTGAATCAGGTAGGTTCAGACCCAAAAATATGACTAATGACTAATAATAGAGAGCTTTTTTCAATGATCACATCTGAATCTCTTACAGAGAATTATGGCCGCCGAGAATGCCCGTGATTGCATATTTTTGTGTTATGGTCATATTGCACGTTGCAGTTAGGTGGCTAGAGAAGATTAGAGATTTTAATCGTAACACCAGGAAATACTACTGTGCGCATGCGTTTCTCTGCCATGATTCCCATAAGAGATTCGAACTTGGAAAAAAAAAAACAGGCTGACTAATGAGAATATGATGGTAATGCCTCGTCGCCCCTCCTCCCCTTACCCCGCTCCTGAAAAGAAAAAAAAAAAAACAACGCGCCTCGGAAAAACCCACTTTTACTTTTTCTCTTCTCGTGTTTTCTTTTCTGTTTATAATACAATTATCCATTCTGTTCTTTGAAAGCCTCTTGACCCTTGCCCCCTGCTCCCCTTCCCCCCTCCTCCCATAGTGTGACAGTGCAGGTGTTTGTTGCGGCTGTGTTTTCGAACGAATGGATATTTACAAAAGAAAATAAAAAATACCAGTGAAAGAGACGTGCGTAGTTGTTCGAATCCGATATGTTCATATCTGTAAGAATCTTTGAGAAGAGTACTGTACCTTCATAATGCAGTGTGCCAGGTTGTAACGTTGTAGAAAGTTTTCTGTGATCACCAGAATTATCCTCCAACTATTGTGCAGGGCTTCAAACATTTCCAGTTCATCTTGCCGCAAGTCGCGATGATGAATGAATGTCCTCAGACAGAGCTTATCTAGAAATCTGGCCAAGTAATAATAGAAATGGGGAGTTTTCATTGCTGTTTGTTTATTTGTTTGACTGTTTTTGTACATGGCACTTCGTATTGTTTGTTGCAGACTGTACCAGTCTATGTGAACTAACAAAAAAACAAAAAAATTTAGTATCATCAGCATCCGGGTGAACAAGTATAATAACCGTAGTAGCAATGACAGTTGCAGTTTTTAGGAGGGGAAATTTTATAGTAATTACAGTAGCAGCAAAAGCTTTAAAGGGACACGAGGAGTTATTTGCGTCATAGCTTAAAAATATCCACATTATGTATTTCACATTTTCCTTCCGCCGGGCTATTTTTGAAAGAAAAAAAAAACATCCCTGGGTTATCATGATTTTCACCCTGCGTATTCCGCCATTATTAGCGCTGGACGACGTCATCTCCCGGGAAAAGCTAGCAGATGATTGATGCAGACGCATGCACAAACCGCCTAAACCAATCGTCTGCTAGTCTATCTCGCTTTATGATGTCACACAGTATGAGTAATGATGGCGGGCACCGAGTGAAAATCCCGATATTCCTGCGGTGTTTTCCCAGGAACTATCAAGCGAAAGGAAAAGTACATGCTATTTAAATTTATGAAAATATAATGTGGACTTATTTAGATGTGAAGTAAACAACTGCTCTTGTCCCTTTAACTTAATAGCAAGACAACGATGTTAATGAGAAGAACGGCGATACATAATATGTCGAAAGAAAAAAATTTGATGACAGTAACACAGACTTTAATCTCAGAATTCTGGAAGGTTGAGAAGCTTTTGCAAGTACATGGACCATCATTCACTTCTACTTTCAGCTTTAACATTTTTTTTTCTTTCTGTGGCAGCCTCTTTCAGGACTGTAGCTAAATTTCATGTCACAGTTCTTGACAAAGGGATTGTATTGAATGCACCTTAAAATTTTACTAATAATACATAGCATTTATCTACAAGTTCGGATTTCCTATGACAGAGATATCATGCACATAGGATATTTACTGGTCTAACGAATACTATGAATGTCCAAATAATAGTAAAGTGTGGAATAATAGTACAGTGTGGAATAATAGTACAGTGTGGAATAATAGTATAGAGTGGAATAATAGTATAGAGTGAAATAATAGTAGGCTACAGTGTGGAATAATAGTATAGAGTGGAATAATAGTTTAGAGTGAAATAATAGTACAGTGTGGAATAATAGTATAGAGTGGAATAATAGTATAGAGAGGAATAATAGTACAGCGTGGAATAATAGTATAGAGGGGAATAATAGTATAGAGAGGAATAATAGTACAGCGTGGAATAATAGTATAGAGTGGAATAATAGTACAGTGTGGAATAATAGTATAGAGTGGAAAGATGGAGAATGTTAATAATAGTACAGGCCAGAATAAAGTACAAGGCGGAAGGATAAGTAGTTAGTAGTAGTGGTAGCAGTAGCAGCAGAAATAGAAGAGATGACGAAAAAGTCGAAAGAATGCATCAAACTGTCAAAATAAATTATTTATAGGAAAATCAAGGTTGATAAAGAAAAAAGGCCAGAGAAAATGTAACAAGAATGTATGTGTCCTTGAACTGACATAAGTATGTCAGAAACTGCCTGGATGGTTTATATACAGCGCAATGATGCTGTGCCGAAATTGATAAAAAAAAAAATAGCCCATGCGTCCCCGTCTTTTTTTTTTCTTCACAGTAAACAAATTAATTTATTATTTCAAGACTATCTTATGCAAACCCCATAGATCTTTGTTAATGAACTCTCATTTAAAGAAGTTTAACTCCGATCTGTGCTGAAGATCAATATATAATTGTCGCCTGTGATGCCTCCGCATTCATTATTTTATTTTCTCTGTCTGTCTGTCTGTCTGTCTGTCTCTCTCTCTCTCTCTCTCTCTCTCTCTCTCTCTCTCTCTCTCTCT